>JAFVLL020007179.1:0-23986 GCA_021397915.2 Tor tambroides | reverse complement strand
TATATATATACATACACACACACACATATATACACACTTTTTTTTCTCTCTTTCTTTCCCCCAGCTATGATGCCTTAAAATGCTGCCTAGGCAACTTACTGAGTTTAGGAAGACAGGTCACATTTCTTTATTTTAACAGTTTTATTATACAAACTATCTATCCAATACAAAGATTAGCACAGAATACATAGCATAGTTAGATAAAACACCATCACATTATTATGAGCCTATAGGTATGCATCTTTCCATAACAATTCTTCATAGCTTATTGTCGTTCCTTACACATATAATTATGCAGGACTCGTGGAAAAATGTATGATAAGAAAAATACTCCACACCCCTTCGCATCTGTGACACAAGGACACGCTTTGTGGTTCAGCATAACCCTCTGCAGGATCCGTCATGACATGTGCCACGTTCATGACTCTGACACACGCACAGGGACTCACAAACACACACACAGATGAGCCGATCCGAGTAAGCAACCTCCATTCCTGTCAAAATGGTATCGGCCATAACAAGCATGCAATCTGTTGTTTACCTACCACCAGTCCATTTGTCATTCAGACAACTCCGCAAAAACAGTTTGTAAACAAATGCTCGTAAACAAATCTCCTGCCTCAGAGGACGTTCACCACCTTTGGTGAGACAAACGTATTTTTCATCAAGTTATTGCGTTCGGCGAACAGTTGTGCACACGACTGACTTGCATCAGATGTGCTCTGGCCACTTAAAACAAATGCACTCATGTAGGTTAGGAATAATTGTCGATGGTTATGAATATTAAATGGATTATTGAATATTAATGGAGTTTTCTTCGTAGCTACACACACTTCCAGCACTGGTGAGCATTAATATTCAATAATTCAACATTTCAGAGTCAACCACTTATACTATATTTACCACATGTACATGTGTTAACCCCAAGACATTTTCAGGCTTTTATCCTCCATTCAGCATCTTTCTTAGAAACAGGACAAACTAATATTACTAGTTCAGAATATTTACTGTATATATAAACACACCATTAAAAAATTGGGGTCTTTTTAAAGAAATTAATACTTCTGTTCAGCAAGAATGCATTCAATCGATCAAAAGTTACATTTTTTAATGTTACAAAAGATATTTGCAACATTTTAAATGTCACTTTTTTAATGTGTTCTGGTTAATGTGTTTAATGTGTTGTGGAACAACAGCATTTATTTTTAATATAAATAGAAATGTTTCTTGATCAGCAAATCAGCATATTAAAAGGATTTCTGAAGGATCATGTGACACTGAAGACTGGAGTAATGATGCTGAAAATTCAGCTTTTTATCACAGGAATAAAATATATTTTACTATATATTCAAATAGAAAACAGTTATTTTTAAAATGTGATAATATTACTGGTTTTTGTTGTTGTTGCTTGTTTTTATTGTATTTATTTATTTATTTATTTATTTTATAGCCTTAAGAGACTTGAAAAATGCTTACTGATGTTACATTTTTGGCACTAAATTTAATGTTTACGCAAAAAAAAAAAACAAACAAAAAAAACTTAAATGGGGTGAAAGATACTTTTAAATATACTGTATATTCTCTGATACATTTCTTATGAATTATCATATTTTTAGTGCAAAACAACCCAATTCCCCAATCTACACACATTACTAGCAGCACTGAAGAATACTAACCCACTATTTAACTACTTGAACACCAGACAAGTGTGATAAATACATTAGGGAGTGTGTATAGTGTAGGCGCTTGATTGAGAACCGGTATCTTGATGGAACATTTGCAGCGATGAGGCTTGAAGGTTGGACACAATTGGCTAATCCTTAACAATTTGTTGGAAGTCAGAAAAAAGTTGTTTACAAATTAGCATGAACAAAGATAGATTTGCTTGGAAAGCTACCAGACGTCAGAGTTTCAACTCAGCAGAAAATGAAGGCGCCTCGTCAGCAGGACACGTCTTCATTCTTCAATTCGCATCTGGACTGGCAGAATGCAGAATCAACAGTACAAAGCTTTCTCTTGATTTCAAAAATGTGGTTATACATTGTTAAAGGGGAAATGCAAAATGTGTGGGTGGTGTTCTTAGCTCTACCCTTACGTAGAAATCATAACTTCATTATAGTAATATAAGTACAAGTATTTGTAAGGAATAACTGACGACCGGCCGTTCGATTATTAGAAAAATAATGCACACCTGAGGTTCGATCAGATGATATATTTCAAGGCATTCGTCAGGTTGTTGTACTTAAAACACTATTGTGAGCATAGATATGTATAGATGCCCCATTGGACCGCTCCAGCCACGTAGATGCGGCCGCCATCTTGGAACGGTCAACTTGACGTCATTCCCATACTGTAGGTTCGCACCGAGGCTGTATATTCCATTTTTGGAACTGAGAAACAACCTTTCTTTGACTGAATGCGCGTTGCGATGACGTCACAGGACAAGTGACGTAAACCCAAAATTTGCGGAAAATCTGCGGCAATTACGCAAATTTGCGTGCTCTTCTGAAAATTGCGGAGTTTGCTTGATTTTGTGATAAATTCAGCGATCACAGAATCGCAAAATCCTGGAGGGACTGTTCTTTATATTTAGATCAGTGGAAATAACTGAAATCATTTGGCGAAGTGATATGGAACTGCAATGCGGTCAAGAGCTGCCTGGAACTACGTTCACTGTGTGTTTCCCTGAAAATAACTGCACACCTTAGAACGTTCGTCAGCCAATCAGATTCAAGCATTCAACGGCCCTATAGTAAAAGCAAGCAATAAGGTAGGAAAGGCCGTACTGTATCGTGAATAAATCACGGCTGAAGTGCGTTGTTATAGGTTTTTTTTTTATTTACTAAAAATTCTAAGTATAAAGTCATTTGTGTATTTTTGTGTTGTATTATCATATACTTTTTTGCTGTGTATACAGTGCAAGGTTATTATTAACTAAAACTAAAATTAATACATAAAACAATTTAAAAAAATTAACAGAAATTAAACTTAATTTTTATTTCTAATTTTCTTCTTGCTTAACTAGAAAGAAATAGTAGAATTACTAGTATAATTATTAGGGATGCACCGGTTGACCAGCCATAAATCGGAACTGGCCGGTTTTTGTCTTTTTTTCGGCCGATTTTTCCGGAAGTGCGCCCACGTGCAGACTACATTGTAATCATTCGCGAACATGTAATTTGTGTGGAAGACATTTGGCACAAGCATAACAAACACAGAAAAACAAATACCAAGAGGCGAACAGCCATTGGTGTAAGTTACTGATGCACAAATAAGAGCCGCTTTGCTGCGCGAGTGTATCTATCCGCGCCCTGCACAAGCGTAGGCAGTGAACGGTTGTTCAGCGCAGCTTATCACGTGTTGGATGAGAATCGAAACAGACTAACTTGACATAGCTGAAATGCTCCTTTTTGTAAAGAAGAACTTGCATGCACTTTTGAAAAGCCAGAAGTAAACGTCAGTTCTGTACAGGATGATTATTTTTATTTTACCTTAAAATAACATTGACTTAATTTGATTTAAAAAGCACCTGCTGTAAATCTTTGTTTTACTCGTTGCACTAAATAGGATTTCATTAAACATTTTGGAATAATTTATTTATATAGCCTACTCTGGTTTAATTTGGTTTCACTGGTAAAGACCTTTTTTTCTTTACACCAAATTTAAAAACGAAAACAAATGCTGAATGCTGATTAAGTAACATCTTTGTTTGGACTGTTGAATGTGTGTTGATTGTGTTGTTTGGATTGTAACTATGCAGTTGTTGCCTTTAATTTCACAAGGTTACAGTTAATGTTTTCATTTAAGACCAGTTTTATGTAGTTTCAACCCAATTTAAAAACAAAAGCTAAATGCTGATGTCAGTACCATCTATGTTTGTATTGAATGTACTTACTGCGCAGTTGCTGCCGTTAAAGGTGCCGTTGGAGATCTCGGAAAACGCTAACTTTAGCCTGATAGCACTGAAAGCGAATGTCCCACCCTCCCTGCAATCGCCGTCCAAAGCCACGCCCCCTGAACACACATACACTCAAAGAGCAGAATACCAGAGACAACATTAAATTACTACAATAGGCTACTTCAACGATCCAGTTCAAAGCAAGCATATATGTTCCATACAAAGGGCAATTAAAGTGTGCTAGATGTGAATTTAAATGGTATTTATTTACAGAGGTATATTATGTCACACTTCTCTAGTAAGTTTCGTCTGTGTGTGAAGATGCTGCGCAGCGCAATCCGTGAGTGAATGTTCCGAAGTGAAGTAAACTTCAACGGATTTCCCCTGCTCAGGGAGAAGGGAGCAATGAACACTGTGTAGGGAACATGTCAATCAGAAAACAGTTCATGCACGTAGCTCTCTTCTAACGAGCTGGTTATCTGAATCGGGTGTGTTAACTAAGCGAGACATGCAAAATATGCAGAGTGGGGAGCGCGAGGACTGCAAAACTGGGAAACGGCTGGGCTACATCATGTGTCATTCACCGACCGAGAGAAAGCTTTATAGCACAGTTAGTGAAAGCACTACAATACCAGGAAGGAAGATCGGGTTGTTGATGTTTATCCTGCCATTCTCGCTCTGTCTGCAATAGCGTGCGTGAACGCGCTGATGATCGTGTCATGTCTGCGCGAACAGGGTGCGCAGAGGTATGCAAATACATACGTTGACAGGCAGGTAGGAGAGAAAATTAAAACGCTCGGACCGAGGGTTTTGATTGGGCGAACATTTCTTGGTCCTACACCTTCCACAGAATATATAAATACAGATAAATACATTTAGACCACTTAACTTAATGATTGCTATCAGGATGTGAAGAGACTTTCAACCAGAATAACAAAAAATGTTTCTGAAGACAATCACCTATGATACCTTTAATTTCAGGTGGTTACAGTTATTGTTTTCAATAGCCAAAAGCCAGTTTGTCCTGTTAAATACCAAATAAACATCTTGTTTATGTATACTTTAATTCTTTCTTGTTAGTTGCTTAAAAAAAAATAAAATGAAAAATAAAAATCAGAAATCGGAAATCGGTATTGGAATCGGCCAGTTTGCTTGTAAAAAAATTGGTATCGGAATCGGCCATGAAAAATCATGAATGGTGCATCACTAATAATTATTAATAAAATTAAAAATAACCATGACGTATATATAAAAAAAACAACAAATGAAAATGCATAACAAATATGCCAAAACAAAAACGTACCAACAATTTAAATTTACCAAAAATTAAAATAAACACGAAAAAATATATATATATAAATATTAATAAAAAAAAAAAAAAAAAAAAAAAACAGAGTATATCAATAATACTGTCCTACTATGAAATAACACTAATGTAATGTAGTAGCCTAATGTTCAAAGTGACTCATTTAGGAGCTGTTTGATATTTTTTTACATGCCTAAAGAAAAAAAAAATATCAATGCCATTTAAAAAGTGGGCTGTATTTTCTTGCACTTCCAAATGCTGGAAGACCAGAGATATCTAGAGTTTTATATTCTCTTAGACTCATGTTATAATTTACATAGTGAACAATCAGCTTTACTTTCATGTAAATACAGTTACAAGGCAGATGACGAGTTAATACAGATTATAGGAGTGATCATGTTAAGTCACGCATACAAAAACGTTTAATTACTTGTGCGGTTGGATGAATTGACTATCATATTGGTAATGGAAGCTCAGTAAAGGGATCCTGAAACTGAGAAGCCTTGCTCATCTATGATTTCCCTGCTCAAAAGCCATGAATCAGACTGCAATCAGTCATTTCACATCAGTGAGACTGCTTAATTTGCCCAACACATCCCACATATTACAGAATGCATTACAAAGAGAAAGTGAACTCGTACAGATGCACTGATTAAAAAAAAAAAAAAAAAAAAAAAAAAAAGTATAGTTTGTAAAAGCCTTTTTTTAAGGACATTTAAAGGAACAGTTCACCAAAAAAAAAAAAAAATGAATTTGTTGAAAATGTACTCAGCCTCAGGCCATCCAAGATGTAGATGAGTTTGTTTCTTCATCAGAACAGATTTGGAGAAATGTAGCATCATATCAGTTGTTCACCAATGGATCCTCTGCAGTGAATGGGTGCCATGAGGAGTCCAAACAGCTGATAAAAACATCACAATAATCCACACCACTCCAGTCCATCAATTAACGCCTTTGTGAAGTGAAAAGATGTGTGTTTGTAAGAAACAAATCTCTCATTACTGTATTTTAACTTTAAACCGTTGTTTTCGGTCAAAATTTGAGTCCATAATCCATATAACGCTTCCTCCAATGAAAAAGTCTATCTCGTGTTGTCCTCTCACATCAAAATCCACACACAAATTTGTGTAGAACTGTTTAGGACTGTTTTCGCTGATGAACGGTGCTTGATCTGTCGATACTGTATTTCTCTCCTGATTCAGACCAGATGACTTTTACACTGGAGAAAGCAATATTATGGATAGAAGACTCATATTTTAATCGAAAGCAACAATTTGAAGCTAAAAAAATGCCTTAATTATGAATTTACTTCTTATGAGTGGTGTGGATTACTTGTGGATTATTGTGATGTTTTTTATCAGCTGTTTGGACTCTCATTCACTGCAGAGGATCCTTTGGTGATCAAGTGATGTAATGCTATGTTTCTCCAAATCTGTTCTGATCAAGTATGTGAGTATTCTGGAGTAATCTGTATAATCTTGGAGTCCACTGTTTACCATCACCATCTCCAAGGAGTCACTACTGGAGAGACGCAGACAACAAAAGTTACACAAAATATAAAGACAAGTGACAGGCGGTTGTCAGTCCCATTTTTCTTTTAGATAGGGGAATGCAAAAAGGGTGATGAATCACCATCATTAATGTGATGCCCCACAGTCACGAGTGCCAGGCCTTACTAGAAACAGCCAATTAACATAATCACAGTCTTGACTAATTGGACAGACTCAGTAGGGAGTCTGAGAGAGTCACAGTAGTTAACTGAATCAACAAACCACCAGCTGAGCTCTAGCTAAACATCCACGCTCACCCAGTTCTCTACCATAGCGTGGAACTGTAGGTCACACTGACCTACTAGAGGTAATCATGATGACAGTTAGGGAAGTAATGACCAGACAAGACATTTCACAAATAGAAACAGCTTTTAAGAACAATTGAAGAAATTGAAAGCCATTACAGTATTATCTTTCCTCTCTGCTTTCTTTAACGCATTTAGAAAGCATGGGAAGGAAAAACGCAAGAGAATCCACAACACAGAACACAGAGAAACTAGTGATTCTCTTCCAGATATTGCATTATAAGAGTAGTTTAAAAGGGACCTATTATGCAAAAATCACTTTTATAAGGTGTTTCAACACAGCTGTGTGGCTGCGGTGTGTAAAAACAACTAGCCTATAATGGTAAAAACCCACTCACAATTTTTTTTTATAATCCCAAAAAATCATAAACAGTCTCTCAGAACAAGCAATTCCACATTTCTCCCTTTTGACACGTCACCGAGAGGAAAAAGTGCTGCCCATTTGTGATGCTCTCTGCCCTATTAGCATAGAAACAGCCCTGAGTATATGATTCAATCATTTTACACCGGACTGCCTCACAAATGAGGGTCAGTTCATCGCTGGATTTTCGCAAAGTTGGATTCTGAAAGAGGGATCAACGCTTCGTGCACGAACATCACTTCCAGACAAAGTGCATCATATTTTGTTTTGAAATTGCCTTTCTGAAAGAGCTTCTTGGCACTCTGTAAGGCTAAAGTTGCTAAAGCTACCATCGTCTCTGCCTGTTTTCACTGATGCTGCCTTCACATGCTGATAGAATGATCGTAAATAGGATTGTGGTAGTTAAAAAATGCATATGAAAGCAACACGAGTCGAGCGCTTTAGAGTTTCTGAGAGTTTCAGTGTATGAGATTGTTTGTTGTTGCTGGTGTGCCGGAGCGAGCATTAGCTTTTGAAGCTCCGCCCTCTTCTGAAAGTAGGTTGGGAGCACCAGCTCATTTGCATTTAAAGGGACAAACACAAAAACAGTGCATTTTGGCTCATACCCTAAAAGTGGCAACTTAAGCTAAAAAAATATCCGTAGGGTATTTTGAGCTAAAACTTCACATACACACTCCAGGGACATCAGAGACTTATTTTACATCTTGTAAAAAAGGGCATAATAGGTCACCTTTAACCGGAAATAAGACACAGGATCAAAGAAAGAAATCTCTTTTGCTCACCAAGGCTGCATTCATTTGCGAAATACTGTGAAAACTGTAATATTCAAAGCAGAAATATTATTACGATTTACATCAAACAGAAATCATTCTAATATGGTGATTTGGTGTTAATGAAACATTTCTCTACTACTATTATTATTAATAATAATGAATCATATTATTAATCATATTACTAAGATTACTAAAACATTAAGGATTCTTTGGTGAAAGCAAAGTTCAAATAAAAAGTATTTATTTGGATAAAATAAAATAAAATAAAGTAGGTTCAAAAATATTAAAATATAAACAGAAAGCATGAAATATTTCATGCAAAATGCCATTTCTAACAGGACTAAATTAATAAGCTCTTCCCAAACTTTCATTTAAAACATTTCATAAAATTGTTAATCACGGCAAGCTTTCATAAAGATTTCATAAAGAACAGCATTTATTTGAAATAGAAATCTAACAGTTTTACTATATATCTTACTGACCCCAAATCTTTGAATAGTAATATATATATATATATATATATATATATATATATATATATATAAATGCACCACCAAGCAAAGTAATGTGGTTTTGTCAGAGTAACGCTAGGAAATAAGTATTCAAAGTTTCAATTGTCTTCACTGGGTCTATATTGTGCGGTGTCGGCCTATGAATAAGTGCTGCTGATTTCTTTAACTGGATGGAGGCATCAACTTAGCTGTGCAGCCAAACCACTTTTGACAATAGGAAAATACAATTGTCAGACCTGGAAGGTTCCCGCTCCACTTGTTGGGTAAACACTATGACAAAACGTCAAGAGAGTTTAACACAGATAGGCCTCTGTGCTTTATAATTTAATATTCAGCTCACTTTTTTTCTACAGTGCGTTTTTATTTCTCATTGTGCATGTGAATATGTCCTCATAGTTAGATTAGAGAATAAACACTATTCCGTTTAAAAGTTTGGGGTCAACTGGATTTTAAGAAAATAATATTTTTATTCAGCAAGGATGCATTAAATTGATTAAGTGTGACAGTAAAGACTTTATTAATATTACAAGATATCTATTTCAAATAAATGCTTTTCTTTTGAACTTTTTATTTATCAAAGAATCCTGACAAAATACATCACGGTTTATACAAAAAATACTAAGCAAAAATATTAACTGTTTTCAACATTAATAATAACCAAAAATGTTTCTTGAGCAGCAAATCAGCATATTAGAATGATTTCTGAAGGATCATGTGACACTAAAGACTTGAATAACAGTACTGAAAATTCACCTTTGCATCACATGAATAAACTACAGTTTACCATATATTCAGTTAGAAATCAATTATTTTAAATTGTAATAATATTTCACATTACTGATTTTACTGTATTTTTGCTGAAATAAATGCACCCTTGGTGAGAAAAAAAATCACATAATGAATTATTTTGATCATATTCAGGCTTGAAAGAACCAACAATTCTGCCCTAGAAAAATATGCATTTTTTTTTTTGTAGCCGCAAGCTATGTTAAACTTGTTGCAGTGTCTTTCTAAACTTCATTAAAATGCATCTGAACTGAATGTTCATGCTTACCAAACATAATTTGCATATCTATTTCATAGCCCTGCTGAAAAAAAAGAAAAAAAGGACAACATTTGGGATTCAACAGGAGGTCTGAGCCATTCGTAAGTCCTTATTAAGTTGGTTTTGGTGGCATCATGTCAGTATAGGGTGCTAGCTAATGCCTCTGAACTTGACTACCGCACTAACACCACATAAACACGGCTGGATTCATGGAAAGACTCTCATCCAAGCACAGCAGGCCACGGCCGTCCATTTGTTCCGCATTTACAAACCAAATGCAAAGCCGCGATTCGCCATAGCTTGTGAAGTTGCTTTCAGTCACTGTTTAATGTTTTTTACACAGTGTTCTTTATATAAGTGGACTGTCTGAGTCAAAACAGAGCGTACGAAATTGCCTAAGCTCTCAGAAATAAATGTTTCATTTGACAACTACAGTACTATCATGTTGGTGAGAGCAATATAAAGTCAGATTGGTATCTGATAGCGGGATATTAATGAAGTCAGGATGAGGGGTTGTTTTATATCACGACTCAAAGCTGTTTCCTTATCTGTGAAAATGCGCATTATCTCTTATCCAGTCATCTGAGGACATACACAATGAATACGCCTGCAAGAACACTATTCATCATTATGCAACATAAATAAAAACCAGGCAATTGCATTTCATATCAATCACTTAAAAGAATAGCTGACCTAAAAATTACAGTTCCGTCATCATTTACTCACCGTCATGCCATTCCAAAGCTGATTTTATTCCGTGAAACACAAACAGAGATGGCAGATTTGCAGCCTCACTATTCACTTTCAAAAAATGTGCAATGACGGTAAATGGTGACTGAGACTGTCAGTCTGCCATCTCCTTTTGTGCTTCAAAAAAAGAAAGTAAGTCATAGGGGTTTGGAATGACACAGGGTGAGGAGATGATGACAGAAACTTCATTTTTTTGAGTGAACTTTTCTTTTTTCTTTCTTCTGTAGCTCCCAACTATGTCTACAACAGATTTGTCAAAATACTGTCAGCAATCAAAAGTCACATAAATCAATATGAACTCAACCACTGACCAAATCATCTGAGCTGCTATCTATAGCATTCAAAAAGCTTGAGGTGAGTTTTTTTTTTTTCTCTCCCACCAAGGCTGCATGTATTTGATCAAAACTTTTGAACAGCAAACTTTTTTACATTTTGAAAAACCAGATGAAAATGTACATTATAATGATAGTGTGGCAAGATTTTAAGAGGGCAAATTTAGAAAGAATAATTTAATAATAATAATAATTATTATTATTATTAAATTAAATTAAATTGAGGACTTTCCCATTAATTGAATTCTTTTATAACTACCTAAAATTTAACGATGATTTAGAGTAAAACTGACTAAATGGAGAAAATATACTGTGAAAGATATGTTTGTCCTTGCTGAATAAAAATTATAATTTCTTTCTAGATGTCAACAACTGGAATTTTAGGAGAAACACCAAATTGCACAAATCTATGGACTCCTTTATATTCTCCTGGTCTATGAAACAGGAGTCTCTGCATAATGAAATCTTCCAGTGGGATCAGCCTCTCAATGTATGCGTGATCATAAAAGCGTTTGTTGCAGATGCATTGAGTGCTTTCTAAACTCTGGCTTCAGGGCTGCATCAAATCCCATATGGTTTATTGAGCCTCCCTGCATTGATCATAGGGAGGTTTACAAACATTCATGTACTTATAAACCTTTTATAGGTGACATTTTAATTCCTGCCCGGATTGAGTAGAGGCACATCCACAGTTCACTCTGAATCAATGTGTCATCAGATGGTGCAACAGACTGAGGAACAGGGCTCTGGGACATGCTGTCTACTGCCTGGAAATTCATGTGCCTTTAAAGACTGTTCTAGAACCAGCTTCTGTTTAGATCTAACACTTAATGAAATAGCATTATGAAAAACTGACAATGTTATACATTACAATAATAATCATTTAGTTGAAATAAAAATATGCATTAAAAATTAATTGTACAGTATTTGATGAAAAAAAATGAGAAAATATATATATACCTATAAATTTACTTCAGTATATAGTATTTAAAAAAAAAAAGAAAAATATAACAGATAAACAGACAGCAAAGACAAAAATCAAATGAGAATGTACAATAAAACGATAATAATGTGATTTTAGTTCAAATTTAAAATAATATACATTAAAAAGTCTTAAATATATAGCATTTTGATGAAAATATGATGAGAAAAAAAAAATATGACTTCTATAGTATTTGAAAAAATGAGAAAAATAAATAGCAACGATTAAAAAAAAAAAATAAATCACATGAGAATGTAGATGAAAATGATAAAGTAAATTTTAGTTAAAATTTTAAATAATATATTTTATAAAGTCTTAAATATGTATCATTTTGATTAAAATATTTCTTATATGTACATATTTTAAATACTTTGAGTTGCAATCAAAGCTAAATTTATTCAGACACCCTCAAAATTTCTGACATTATCACAGTTTATTTGCTATAGTTTAGAAAATGGTAATAAAATATGACAAGAACTCAAGAGTTAAACTGTGTCAGAACAAATTTATCTTATATTCTTAAATTAATTTCTTATCTGGTGTGTGAATAATTTTTGGTTTGACATATACTGTACATATATATATATACAATAGTTTATTTATGATGAAAAATATGATGAAGAAAAAAAAAACATGGTAAAAGATTAATGCACAAACAATGTTTTTAAGAAAGACAATTGTATAAAGAACATAATTATTTTAAATAATGCAATTACAGTAAATGGATAAATGATTTATTTATTTTATTTTTTTGCACTTTCCCCTTAATCAAATTAACTAAATTATTATTTTTTTCATATAAACTTAGATGCCATTTAGTTGTAAAAATGAAAAAGTTGACTAAAATGAAAATGACATGCTAAAATATATTTTTGTTAAACACAAAAACTATGGCTAAAACAAACAAAGCATAAAAATAGATAGTTTCAAAAAAAAAAAAAAAAGCACGTCCAATTTAGATCTGCACCAAAACCACCAGCGTAAAAGCCACTGAAGAGAAAACACAACAAGAGACAAGAACACAATACTGGTTTTAGATTAGGAAGCAAAATATGATTGTTATTTAGTACAAACCCTCCGCTGGGAGACATGGAACGCAGCCAAGCTAGTCAAACGGGAGTTTAAGCTTTCCAATCCAAACTCTGTGAAATGGCTGAGCGCTCTACATCCCTCCTAAGCATATGTAGGCTAGATAACTGCATCAGGACCATCCGCACAAACACCGCAGCCTCCCCTCACGGCGAGAGCTACATTAATTAAGGTGCTGATCGCCTTCTTCTTGTCACTCGACGTGGCTTCTGAGGCGCCTGCTTGAGAATCTCCACTTGAGTGCTGAACAGCCTGGGTCCTGTAGCTCTTTGTCGCAATTACAATGTCACACTAGTCTACTGTGGGAAAGCCTACTTCAGCTAAATCAGCCGTGCCAATGAAAGAAGAGGATAAGCGAAGTCAGGTGTGTTACCCTGGGGGTGTGGAGCTGCACAGAGGGTAATTACATTAGAATGAGGTTGGAAGGCGGCTTGTTAAGTGACTTTGGCTGGCTAATTGAAGCTGATTCCCAGTTTTCAGTTGTTTGCTTTTCAGATATTACTTTCTGATTTCAGTTTTATGTGACAATGAAAAGCTGCCTATTAGATTAGCAAACAATGCTGGCAAGAAATGACTACAGCTACACTCAGAATACTAGTTTACAGCAAACTGAATATTGCACAGTACAATATACACTGTTTTTTCTGTGCAGTGTTTTTATGTATTTATTTTTGTTGTTGTTTTTTTATGCAAAATATACTGACATTCAGAACAAATGAGTCAATTTTTTTTTTTTTTTTTTTTTTTTTTTTTTTTTTTTTTTTGCTGAATGAATGAATGAATGTAGTTTCTGCAATATCTCCACCACTGGATATGCAAATATTTGCAACATAAATCTTCTTCTCTTCAAGTCCTGGCTATAAATTGTGACATTCAGCATGAGAGGGAAAAAAAAAAAAAACAACAAAAAAAAAAAAACAATCTGCCCTGCATATTTACTATGCATTTATGGGGCAAAAAGCGTGTGTACTGCACTAAAATAAATGCATGTCTTTATAGCTCTTGAGAAGAGATTAAACATCTTGAAGTGAACTGATGGGAAACGGGGATGCAGCATAATGAGATATTAATGCATGCTGTCCTTTTCATCCTTACAATTATCCATGTCATTGAATGTTTACAGTCTGTTGCATCCCAAGATGCAAATGCAATGTTTCCAATATTAGAGCATTGCTATGTGAGGAAAACATAGGTAGTAATAAGAGTATAGCACACTCAAAATGGAAGGGGAAAAAATGAATTACACACTGCTTACTTATATATCTCATTTTCCAATTATTAGACTTTTTTCGTTTTTTTTTTTTTTTTTTATAGATTACAAAATACTTCAAGGAATGCAAATTATTTTTTTATTATAATTTTCTTAAATTAATTTGTATTTTATAATTATTTTTCAATCATATTTATTTCAGAATGTAAAAAAAAAAAAAAAAGTTATTCACATTCATATGGTAAATCGTAGATATATTATTGATATAATTTTTAATAGAAAAACCAAGTAGTAAAAAAAAACAAAACAAAACAAAAAAAAACAGTGATAGAAATATTGACGAATTATAAAATACAAATTATATAAAATACAATTCATTGTTATTAATTTTATTTATTATTTATTGTTATTGCAACTTTTTATATTATTGATAGAAAGTAAAAATAAATTTAAGTATTTCAAAAATGTTTAGTGATTTTTTTTTAATTTACATACATGCCTACATACATACATACATACATACATACATATATATATATATATATATATATATACACACACACACACACACACACACACACACATACATTTATACACTATGTATATGTATATGTATATATATAAAGAAAACAGTATAACAAAGATAAATATTCTAAATACATTAATGTATTACATATATATTTGTTTGTTTGTTTGTTTTTTGCATGTGGTTTTTTTTTTGGTCAAGTGTAAACGTTTAAAAAAAACTGACAAAACTACAAAAAAATGTCATGCAGAAGGTTTTGTAGTATATAGAAATACATACAATCATATTATTTATTAATTTATGTATGTATGTATGTATGTAACAAAAATGTTATTCATATGTGTGTTATTTATTTCGTAATATAATATATATATATATATATATATATATATATATATATATATATATATATATATATATATATATTTTTTTTTTTTTTTTTTTTTTTTTTTTATGTTACTATTGGACTATCATGTATGATTGCCTGAAGCACTTTGATTTTTGCTAGTGGAGAATTTCAATTTGAGTCATTCCACCTCTGACTCAGTCTTGAAGACGACACACACTCTCTTTGGTTGCAAACCGTCAGGCTTTGACACCAGCAGCAGTTCTCTGGGCCTCAAGAGAGCTCAAGTGAGTTACTTGTTCCTTTACGGTGCATCCACCTGTAAATCTCTTTACACTGAGGTTTATACAAGCCTCTCAGGTGGAGCATGAAAGAACGCTGCTTCACACCCACATAGACGAATACATTTCAGAGTCTCTGTGATACACCAGCACTGTCTATACAGAACAAAGAACATGTGTCACGTTAACATCGTGTCCCTCTGTGTGAATATTAAACATGTATGCCATGTGTTGTATTAGCAGGAGTCATACTATGACATGATGGATGTGTGTAGTTTTTGTAAAATGCCATTGCTTTGGGTTGCTCGGCCATTATCTGGACTAGCATGAGGCAAGCTCATGAAAATGGTAATGAGCGAAAAAGGAAAGTAGACATTCAACTGGTCCTTTTGGACAGCTTTTGTCATTTAATGGCCATTAGAGTAATGCAGGACCTTTTGCTGACTTTTGCACCAGCCATATTTGAAAAGAGGGAGCCCCAGATGCACAATGTTTTTCACTTTCATGTTGCATATGTTATCTTCCCAGTTATAAAGGTTAACAATTTTAGGTCATAAACAGTATAAAAATTAAATCGACAATCAGAAGCTCTGTTAACACACCAATAGAATGAGAAAGATATTTTGTCTGTGGCTCACTTCACCATAAGAATTGGTATTTGCATATTTAACCCTCAGAGACCCATTGTGGCAAAATTGCAATGGTTGTTTAAAGCAATTAAATAAAGACTGTTTTTTTTTTCTTTCTATTTTTAATACTCAACATGGGATAAAACCCATATCACAGAATTTCACACTATGAAATGTTTCATGACAACAATTTTGGCAGGAACATATTTACAACTTGAATCTGCCAGTTATACAACATCATTACTGAGTTTGCTGATGTAGATAAAATGTATTTAAAAATTATTTCTTATATATATATATATATATATATATATATATATATATATATATATATATATATACACACACACAATACAGTTAATAGAAAATATTTTCCAAATTTAACTATAACTTTAGCATGTTATACAACATTGTTACTGAGTTTGCTAGCTGATGTAGATAAAATGTAATTTTCTTAAATCTGAAAAAATATTTTCTTATATATATATATATATATATATATACACACACAATTTTATTGACCAAAAATTACCAACAAAATACATAAAAGCATGTAAATTTATGAAATGAATTAATGTTTTATTTTATTTTTTTTTTTTTCATTCTTTCATTTTGATTGAAAATTGGCCAAAACAAGCATAATAAAACTTTAGACAGTGCTAAAGAGCTGCTAGGAATGTGTAAATATACTTGCGAGCATATAATCAATTTGATTTGTCATCTGTCATTGACAGCATGCAGGAGTCGTTACTCTGAAAATCCGGTATTTTACATTTATTTTAGTATGGCCATAAGTAAACACAGAACAGACATTTAAGAATGCATTAATTGCACGTCTCTCATTTGCATAAAACAACCAGCGGCCTCCTTAAAACACTTAAGTGGAAAAAAGCAAATGCATCAAAATCAATGCTCAGGCCTCTGAGGGTTAAACGTGCATCCATCTAATAAAACCAACAACTGATGCTCATAATTCAACCACAAACCCAATTTCCCCAGCATGGCTCTCACCGCAGTGTTACACTGATCCTCAGAGACAAACTTTTATCGATGGAACGTCATTAGCATGTTGTGCATCTCTTTACAGCACAGCAGCAATGATTGTCTGCTGGAAAATTGGCGAACGCCAGACACTTTTTAAGCACACATTAGCAAGTGTTCTGTGGGCTCCGTGTGTAAAGAGCCTGCTAATTATCTGGCGGAGAGTGAAAGGGGGAATGAGGCGTGCGAGAACCAGAGTGAGAGAAAGAGGAGTCGTCGTCTTTCGTGTTCCTTGTCCCATTCTTTCCTTCTCCACCCACGTTTGCTCATTAACTTGCATCGCTGATGTAGGAGAAACCTCTAGCGTCCCATGAGACATTTGATTGTGGAGCATTAGAGAAAAGAGCTGGAGCAGAGGGAGTGGAGAGCTGCGATGGCAGCGTCTGCCCCAGCTTTATGCTCCCACGAGATGCGTGATGGCAAAGCATTTAGCCGGATGAACACTGGGAGATTTTTTGCTATGATTTTGCCATCTGAGACAAATTTCAGGAATTTGTGTTCCCTTTACATTATGATCATAACAATAAAAAAAGTCAAGTTTGTTATTAAGAAAGACAACAGGACAGACTAACAGTAAAGCTACATGGTATACAGCTAAGGTTATTGCAGTTAACTGAAACTAAAGCTAAGCTTTTTTATTAAAAAAAAATAATAATAATAATAATAAAAAATCTAATTTTCATTTATTTTAACTTCATTTACTAAAATAACAAACTAAAGTTGAAATAATTAAAACTATACATTGAAAAAATAAAATATGATAAAAACACAACAAAATCACTAAAACTTTAAAATTAAAAAGAAAACAGGAAATATAAAATCTAAAAAATAATAATTAAATAAATAAATAAATAATAAAAAATAAACTAAAAAAAAATTGACTAAAAACTAAAAATTTGGTAGAATTTGTTCAATTCTTGTATAACTGTAGACATTATTTTATGCCTAATCCTGGTTTCCAGTTTTTCCCACTCATTTGCCGACTGAAAGTTAAAATATATGTTTTGAATACTTCATTTTGACATTTGCCTCGTCATTTTTAAAGTTGATCCATATATAATTAGAAAAATCTTTGTTGTTATTGTGTGTGTGGGGGGGGGGGCACTGCATGTGATGGGACGTATTTATTGATATTTTTGAAGTCCGCATCATGAAATTAGGTCATATTAGGCCTTTTTTGCAAATCAGCAGAAAGATGGCCGTGTAACTTATTAACACTGAAGAGGTTTTTTTTTTTTTTTTTTATCCATGGATTTACTATAAATGTTAGACTTTAAAATGCCTTTTATTTGACCATGTACTTGACTACAGAGACACAAGCACAGGTGCTCAGCGCAGGCTCTGGGACTCTGAGTTCAGATCTGGTGCATTTTACTGAAGAACAACAGAAAATGAGCTGTGAACTCATATGCAAAAACAACGTCCAGACAGTTTGCCCTCACTGTGCTCAAACCTGATGGTCGAAATTCATTCTGTACAGTATAAAAGCCACATACAAAACCAAATCCAAAGAAATGACAGCTGAGTAGCAGTGCTTTGGTTCATGAATCAAAACTGCAAAAAAAAAAAAAAAACTGGGCAAGTAAAATATTGCTTGTATTTTGCACAGTAATAGTTACTTCAAAGTTTAGTTTATTTGACAGATTCAACCAATCAAGATGCCTTATAGCAGAACACATAAAGGAAGCATATAAAATATGAATAATAAATACAGTTCAAACAATAAAGGTCAGTAAGATTTTTCATGTTTTTTAAAAGAAGTCTCTTATGCACACCAAGACTGTATTTATTTGATCAATAATACAGTAAAAATAGTAATATTATGAAATATTACAATTTAAAATAACTTTTCTATCTGAATATATGTTAAAATGTAATTTATTCCTGTGATACAAAGCTGAATTTTCAGCATCATTACTCCAGTCCTCAGTGTCACATGATCCTTCAGAAATCATTGATGTATATAAATGTCAAAAGAACAGCACTTATTGGAAACAGAAATCATTTGTAACATTATAAATGTTTTTGCAGTCACTTGAATGCATCATTTTCATGCTCAACATTTGAACAGTAATATAATATATTTTGTGTGGGATTGGCATTAATCCCAAAGTAATCCTCATTACATTCTTTCAAAAGATTAGCAAAGAAATGGCGGCAGTAGCCCCTGCAAGGATGAAGATTATTTCCAATGAAGATTATGTTGGGATTATATATAAATTTATATAACCCTACTCCGTGCAGTCCGACCTGCCACAATGCACAATAACCTTCACAGTAACATCAACTAGATTTCAAACACTTGATTTTTATTATATTTGTATAAATGTTAGTGCAATCAGATTAAATTGCATATGGTTTCTGTTGTTTCAAGCGCTCGGTCATTCAAATAACGGTTTGGGATCATAAATGCCAGCATTGCTGATCATTTTCACAAACATTCATGCCATAGAATATTAGAAAATGTTGTTGTATGAATGTCTGAACATACAATATATCAAAAGAAAAAAAAAACAGCCTCTGCTTTTAAACAAAGCACAACACAACAAAACAAAGAAATATTCTAGCTTCATGCATTTTTTTTCTTAAATCCACATTTGAATGTGGGCAAATTTAATTAAAAATCAACATTTTGAACAAAAAGCTGAGAAAAATTGCATTTCTGCCAAATACTACTTCCGTTTCAGATTTAGAACAATAATCAAAACACAGACTAAGTATATAAAGTCCATCAGCACCTGCAAAGCTTGCACAGTCCTATAACTTTTTGTGAGCTCGGCATTTCATTCGGTAACGTAAGACAATTTTGATTTCTACGCTGTTGAATATTTGATGCTTGCGTTACATGTAGCTGTTTCTGCTTCTTCACTTGTTTTTGGATTCAGAGATTCTGTACTATTTCAGAAAGTGCGTAATAGCGCCCCCTACCATATAACAATAAAAACACGGGTCACCGGAAAATTCTGTCAATAGCGGGGAAAGAGTTAATCAACAAACTCACAGTAAAAATCTCATCCAGATGTATCGTATAATCCGATTAGCAACGAAGAAGAGAAAAAACTATTTGCACAGTGGACATCCAGCTTTAGAGAAGAGCTGCTGACGACAGTTTCTGTCCTTCCTTTATTACAGATCCAGCAGGTAATTCCTCCTCGTTCTTGAGTCGTCCGGGCCGCTTAGCAGCTGTCGTATGTGATGGGCTTTAGACAGCTGAGGCCTCCCCTTTATTCTCCACCTACACATCCGTCCGTAAGCCTGCCATGCGAATTTGTCTCCTCGTCGGCGGATCACTGGGCCGGGTGACATCCCATCTCATGAGCACTGTTTCAAAACCCGGCGGAAATTAACGAACGATGCGTTTCCCCATCACGGCATATTCCAGGCTTCACTTTTGGACGGGATCTAACGCATCTGAACTCCCATGTCAAAAGACTGAATGTTAAATGTACTTAAATTTGGTTTTACAAACTGAAAGGACTAGCACACTGGCGCTCACTGCCCTGGAGGGTTGGCAGAGCAAAGGCCTGGCGGACGTTTGCTACAGCCGTGCCAGCTTTTAACAACCTCTGCTAAAACTCCTACCGCGGCAGCGCAGGAAACCGTCGTCAAGTTGAGTGAGCTCACCTGTTTTCTGTTAATTACAATTACGTTGGCGCTTTGCGAATGCGCTACAACCGATGCTGGCTCCTTAATGCACATATGGGGAGCATCAATCAGGGAGAACTGCAAAAATCGACACACCTGCTGCTGTTGACTTCATCGCACTGGGTTGGATCGCTGCGTTGGGTGCGGTGGTTTGACAGACAGAGACCCAGGGGACGTACTTCCCGGCGAGGTGATTAGCCAGTTTTATAATTGCTCAATATGCCACCTGTATGACAGATAATACGGCTAATTTATTAACGTAGTTAAATCAATTTCACATTTTGTCTGTAGAGTTCAACGTGTTAATTTACAGAATAACATATGCATAAGGGTGATTTAATGCAAGACAGAAGGCATCGTCCGACATATCGTTCGAGGATTTTAATTAAACGTCTGCCGTCGCGTTTGAAAACCTGACAGCAGTGTCAACACAGAGATTTATGTCATCTGTAATGCAACTGGTAAGACTATAAGATGGTCACCGTAAGGATCAAACATTGGCACTTTGTTTCTAGATGTCTCTATTTAACCAATAGGCGAGATCAAGGATGGATGCAACACTTTTTGCTTTATATCAAGTTTTGCGTCCTAGATGTTAATGTTTCTACATTGATTAAAGTTATTTTGAAATCTACAATGTAGAAAGTGTGTTGTTGTTGGGAGTGGACTATTCAATCTATTAAAATTTTGGACATGCTGATAAAGAGCCATATCACACTTCTGTTAATGAGATACTGTGCTTATTTATTTTTTATTTTATTTTATTATTTTTATTATTTCATTATTTATGTAAATATTACTGAAATAAAGCTGAAATAAAATACAACATAAATATTCAATAAAAATTTTGAAAATTTTGGCAATTACCTAAAATAAATAAGTTGAAGTTAACGTACTAACATTACTAAAACTAAAACTAAATAAATTGAATGCAACATATTTTAATTGTATATTAATAATGCTAAAACAACTTTGTTCTGCACTCTTGAAACTTTTTTATTTTGAGGATTGTTTGCTATTGTATGATACAATTATTGTGTTGTTCCTCATTTGTGAGTCACTTTGGAAAAATCTGCTGAATGAGCAACTATAATGTAAATGGTTAATCAACTGGACTACTAGCATCTAGGGCAAAGGTCGACCATGTCAAAGCTGGTGGACTGTCTTTGCTAAACTACTGGAAATGCACAAGCTACAATATGTTAAATACAAACCTGACCACCTCATGCTTGCATGACCTGGTTTTTCCTGCAGGACTTTCCAGATAAGTGTCTTATCTGCTCTGAATTTTGACAAACATCCACCTCAAGCAAGTTCTCTCAGCTCAGTGGAAAATGCAGCAAGTGAGAAAGCATTGCTGACTGCAGCATTTGTCAATTACTGAAGAAAAAAAAAAAGTGATTGCAAAGTCACCCTGAGGCCCAAACGATGGGAGGGCTGAAGTAGACCAGTCTGCATAAAAAACAGCCTCTCAAAGTGTTACGGAGATGAAAGGGAAAGAGACTGTAAGAGAGGAGAACAACAGAGAGACACAAAGGCTCTTCAACTGAGGACATTGATGGAGTGGACAGTGCAAGTGCCAGAACAATGAAACAATGAGCGAGTTAGGCAATTTTAAAATCCCTGTGTGCTGTAGAGATTGTTTTTTTAATAGTAAAAGACTGTAATTGGTTAAACTCAAAAATGCAAATTCTGTTATCATTTACTCACCCTCAAGCTGTTCCACAACTGAACGAGTTTCTTTCTTCTGTTGAGCACAAAAGAAGATAGTTTGAAGAATGTTGGTAACCAAACAGATGATGGTAGCTATTGACTTTCATAGTTTTCTTTTTTTTTTTCCCCCCATATTATGGAAGTCAGTGGCTACTGACAACTGTGTGATGACAGAATTTGCATTTTTGGGTGAACTATCCCTTTAAGTTCCCTTACTATTTTTACCCTCACATATTAGTTTTGGAGCTGTTTTGGACTGTTTTAGCTTGTAAATGGTGCTTGATCCGTGCATATTTCTCTCCTAATTCAGACGAGACAAGCAACATTATGGATCATGGACTCGTATTTTAGATAGTATGGTTTGAAGTTTAAAATCTCTTGATGGATTTGTTTCTTTCAAACAAATCCAGATTTTAATTGATGGACTGGAGTGGTGTGGATTACTTGTGGAATATTGTGGTATTTTTATCAGCTGTTTGGACTCTCATTCTGACGGCACCCATTCACTCCAGAGGATCCAATGGTGAGCAAATAATGTAATGCTACATTTCTCCAAATCTGTTCTGATGAATAAACAACAAGCTCTGGAATTTAAAAAAAAAAAAGGATGCAACTTCTTAAATTGAAGCTTTCGTTTGAATTCTATGACGTGTGCTGCTGTTTTGGACGGACCCAAGACCGTCTTCTCTGCTGCAGGGAAGTGTTAATGAAACCAAAATGTTTTCAAACTTTTGCTGCCATAGAGACTAACAGCAAAGTATATGAGATGAGATGCACGGCGAGACCTCTGTGTCAAGGGCACAGTATAACAAGACATCTCAATTCCCACGCGTGTCAAAAAACAATGCCCTGAGTGTTTGTTACTCTAACCTTGATTCAATGAGTTCTGTACAGCACAATGCTTCATCTCTATGGAATGTATTCACTGTTGAACACAGTTCTTATACTGCATTAAACCAGGCAAGACCTTGTAATTAAAAGTAGATTATCTAATATGGTCACGCAACCTGCAGAGGCTCTAACATGTGCACTTAACAAAAGAATAACCCTCTGAAAGGACCCACCAGACTGCTGCAAGTGGACCACAATGGAAAAGAGTGAATGAAATATGACTACTATATTGAGCCCTGCTTAAATATCTCTGTCCCTGCTTGTCAGATTAAGATGGACGATGGGGACTGTTATGTGACATGGTAATGCATCAGGAAAGAATATATGACTCCTGCGCTCTCTGGCATAGGACCGCATTATAGTTTCGCCAAATTCCATGTGTTCTGTCATCTTCTCGCTGCAGTGGGGTGAAAAATTGCTGCATCTTAAGTGCAGTCGTTGGCTTTTTTAGATCTTGGCAGCGTTTAAAATCAGAACTAGACATACATCATGGCGATGAGAGAATAGCAACTGATCTTCTTCCCTTTCTACTTTTTGGCTTGGCTTTTTTAGTGAAATATAACAACCTCACACTCATGCTCAAACAATATCTAAAGACAAATTATTTTGGGATTTGGGATTATTAGGACGTCAAATTTAAAAAGGAAACCAAAGTATGTCATATTGTAACAATAATAGCTGCAAACTGCAAACGTAATTGTACTTCTAGAGAAGAAGAAAATTTCAAATGTAGGCTTATTTTATTACTATATAAACATGGCTCTTATATACTGTGTGTACACACACACACATATATATATA
>JAFVLL020007176.1:0-10366 GCA_021397915.2 Tor tambroides | reverse complement strand
TGTGTGCATGCTTGACCCTTGAGGAGCAACGAGGTTTTTTTCTTGTGCATCAAGCAAGCATGGTTGAGCTTCTTGACCATATTTGATGTGCTCTATGTATGTGAACAACATAATAAAAGCCTAAATTAAACGTGTTTATCATACAAAGCAATCAGGTCTCTTCAGAATACTGATTAAACCACTTGATTCATTTGGATTACCTTTACAATATATTTATTCATGTTTTCAAGCTTGATTTTGGTCAAATTTCAATGGATGAACAAAAATAACGAAAGAACATTAAAAATATCTTCATTTGTGTTCTGAAGATGAATGAAAGCCTCATAGTTTGGAAAGACACGATGACAGATTTTTCATTTTTGGGCGCACTGTCCCTTTAAATGTCACTCAAGACAGCAGCAACCATCAGATCCCATTTCAAGGTTACAGAGACACTGGAAGATGCTGACATTAAGTCACACATGACCAAGCCTGGGTTTGCTCATAAAAAGAAGCTGCAGAGATTTACTTTAGGGTAGCGGTACTCCTGTCCGCTGGGATACAGCGCGTTTGTGAACATGGGTATCTCCATCTTGGGCACCAGAGTGTCATTGATGGTGGCATAAGCCAGTCTGAGACCATCTGGTGACCACCAGTGAGCGATGTGACTCTGGAAGATCTCCTCTGTGAACACAAGCAAGTGGATTAAACACAAGACTGAAGCTTTAGTGTAAAGAATGTCTACAATGCACACAAACAAGTGACGCACGTCCTGTAAAGCTTTGTTGCGTGGTGACAGCATCTCTGTCAGATCCTAATATGTGTTAAAGGATTAAATATCCTTTCAAGCAAACGCGGACAGAAGACACGCTGCAAAATACATAACTGCAACATGTGCAAAAACAGGCCGTGTGATTTATCGCATCCATTTGCCTGTAGGCTGCTGCCTCGGGAGTCTCATCCATCACTCCATACAGCTGACAGCCGTGAGCTGGAGGAGGAACAGAGCGGCCGTCACACGAGGGAATGTAAAATATGACTGTCTGTAACACTGGACCTCTAGAGCTCATTAAGACATTACGTAACCTAGACAAGAACAACACTGACAGGGCTCATTTTATTTGTTTGCTTATATATTTATTTTTGGTGCAGGAATAGGGCTTATTCAATACATTTTCATAAATTATTATGCAAACTGTGGCATTAAAAGAAACAATTTGTTTGATGATTTAAACAGAAATTAATTTATAAATATCTACATTTTTCTATAGATATTTTGTATAATTGTTCTGTTCAATCCTGCATCACCCACATGAGCACCTGGGACATTAACCGCTGCACCATGGCTCCAAAATTCTTAGAGGAATAGTTCACTCAATAATTAAAATTTTGTCTTTTTTTCAACTTAATGTCATTTTAAACCCATATGCTTTTCTGTGAAACATCAAAGGAGAAATTGAGCAGATGTGTGTGTGCTGTACGCAGCTTCTATTGTCTGTCAGTGTTATTTTAGTAGCATTTATATACTTTTATAGCATTTATTTTTATATTTTCTGTTTTATTGTAATTTTAGTTTGTTTTAGTAATTCTGTAATGAGCTTTTGTCATTTTAATAGTTCTTTTTTTAGTAATATTTATAGCCTTTTATGGTATTTTTTGCTTTTATTTTTATATATTCAGATTTCATTTGAATTTTAGTTCAAGCTTTAGTAATTTAATTTTAGTTCAGGTTTTACTAACTCTGCAATGTGCTTTTGTCATTTAAATAGTTCCTTTTTAGTAATATTTATTTACTTTTATAGTATTTATTTGCTTTTATTTTTATATTTTGATATTTCACTTTCATTTTAGTTCAAGTTTTAATAGTTAACATTTCTTTATAACTTTAATTCAGCTTTTTAGTTTTAGTAAATTTTAGTGCTTCATCTAATTTTATTTCAGTATCTAATATTTTCAATTAATGAAAATTGTTTTTAATAGTTTCAGGTGTACTTAACAATAATAACACTGTTTTCTGTACAACAAAAGTAGATAAAAGTGCCACAAAAACACCATAAAATGGTTCAGTTGATTCATATAACCATCCGCTGTTGCTTTATGGAAAGGAGCAGCTTAAACATTTCTAAACATATCTTCTCTCATGCTCCATTAATGACAACATTTACATTTCTTTTGATTAAATTCTTTGCTTGACTTTTGTGTGTTCTGATTAAATGCTATCTGTCATGAAATGTGAGACCACAGGACGGCAGTAGAGATCTTTACACAGCAGAGAATAAACAGACGTTGTAAGAGCATGTGACTAAGAATAGCCTCAGACTGAGATGTTAATTTAGGATAAAACCAATTACCGGCATACAATACAGTTCAGCATGTGTCACAAACAAACACGCAGCCAATGTGCCCTCATACAGCAGGAACGACAGAACTACAGAGCTGACAAGGACGAGAAAAAACACTTTTATTTATTATGCACAAGCAAATGTACAATTAAGATTATATAATATTGGTCTGTTTGCCTGTAATGCTTTGAAAAAGACACGGTCTTCAGTTGAACAAACTATGAAAAACAACTGCATCAAGTTTATTACCCCCAACATTCTCATTACAACTAAAGCCACAGATGAAGGGAAATGAAGGAGGTAAATCAAAGGTTGAGTCAAGTAAAGGGTTGTGTGTGTTTCTGGAGGATATCACTCCATCCTGAGCAGGGCCGGCCCAAGCCTTTATGGGGCCCTAAGCAGAATTTTATTTGGGGGCCCCTCGGTGCCGCCAATATGACTGGTTATTGTCAAAGCTTGATTATTCACACACTATAAATCTAACACACCCATTATCAGTTTTGTTTGTTGTAGCTGTGTTGCTTACATCATACCATTGTCTGCCTGCATGATTTTACCCTTCTGTGATTTTTAATTGTAACAGTTGCAAATTTCCAACAGTGGTCAGGTGTTAATTTTCACTTTAACATTCAAAGTCTTAGGCCCGGTCTCACAGACAGGGCTTAGACTAAGCCAGGACTAAGCCATAGTTCAATTAGGACATTTAAGTGATTTTTATAAACATGCCTTAGAAAAAAGCATTACTGGTGTTCATCTTAAGACAAAACAGTGCAAGTTTCTTTCAGTTGAAATAGCTCAGATTTACATTTTAGTCTAGGACTAGGCTTAAACCTTGTCTGTGAAACAAGAAACCGGGGGTTAAAGTATTAAGTGGCATACTTAATGTGCTGAAAAGTAGCTAAATAAACCAGCAGACAATGCATTTACAGAACAGAATGTTATTTTGACAACATAAATATTAATCGAAGTTGTACTTTTATTACAATCACACTTTTTTATATAAATATTAAACACAACAGAGAGCATCTACATATAAAACAACAACTCTTAATTTATATCTAGCTAATTGAGACATAATGATATTGGAATATAATAACAAAAATGTAGGCTGAGGTAAATAATGTTAAGCTGTTATCCGTTTATGAAACAGAAGCTTATTTTTATTACAAAAATATATACCCAGGAAAGTTATTTTTACTGATCTGACCGGGGGTGCATTTCCCAAAAGCAACTGTGGTCGCAAGTTCTGTCGTTACAAATAGAGTTCAATGGAAATAACGATGGTTTTGAGAAATGCACCTCTGATTTGTGCCACAAAACCCCCATGTTGAATTTGTCCCCCTCCACCCCCAAACGGGATCGATTTTAACCCTTTGACGCGCCGCGCTTTGGCTGGCGCTGAGCCAGAGAACGAGCTCAGAAAAAAATAAAAAGAAAGACGCGCTCTGTGCTTTTCATATTTCATAACTGTTCAGTGTTTTCAATCAAATACAGTTTATTTTAGGTTTCAGACATTTAAATACACTTCAGTTAAGTAAAAAAAAAAAAAGACATTTAGTTTGTTAAATAGGCTAAACGCTGATTTCTATGGAAAGCGGCAATAATAATCCTTTCAATTAATGGACGACATGTTTTATTCCTATCAAATACACATTGTGTAGGTTACTATAAAGTTTACTCTGTTTTTCTCCCAGCTAACTGACAACTTACTTTCATGTATTTCGGGAGAAATAGGTGAATTTACGTGATGTTAATCCGACAGATGCATACGGCAGCGTCCAGCGCATATTATCAACATGCTCATTATTGTGCCTGCATGACACGTCGCTATGGAAATAATAAAATGATATGTATATAATATTTAATTATTTAATATTGCACCTTTGTATAATTACCACTGTCCATTGACATATATCACGAATATAAAATAAAATAAAATAAAATAAACGGTCATTTCATGTAGAATACTCTTGGGGGCCCTAAGCAGCCGCTTAGTTCGCTTATGCCTTGGGCCGGCTCTGATCCTGAGGGAGTGAGAGAGACGGTTCACATGTGAATGACTCCTGCAGCCCGACAGAGGACCAGTGACTTTACACCATTAACAGCATGTTTGACATGACTCAAAAATACATGTGGTCATCACCACAAATAAAGCACATCCAGGCCCCTGAGGAGAAACATCTCCACACTATCAGGAGAAAAACTAATCAATATTACGCAGAAATGAATGAATGAATGAAGAGTATAGCTTGCCTGACTGGCTTGATTTGTAAAATCTGAAATATAAAAGTCTCTTCTGCTCAACAAGGCTGCATTTTTTTTCGATCAAAAATAGAATAAAAACAGTAAAATTCTGAAACATTATTATAATTTAAAACAAATGTTTTCTATGTAATTTATTTCTGTGATACAAAGCTGAATTTTCAGCATCATTACTCCAGTCTTCAGTGTCACATGATCCTTCAGATATCTTACTAATATGCTGATCTGCAGATCAAAAAATTATTATTATTATTATCAGCACTGACTGAACACTGCTCACCTTCTTTTTTTTAAATGGAAAGTGTGATACTTTTTTAAGGATGTTTTTTTTTTTTTAATGTGTAAATTAGCTGTAATAAGTTAACACAAACTCTTATTTACATCAGGCACATTTGACTGTATTAAAACGATTAGTTGTGCAAGTCCTACTTTATATAAACATTTAATGATTGAATACCATAATAATGGTGCATACTTTCAAAATTTATATGATTATGGTCTTTTTTTCTTTTCCTCATTCATTGTAGTGGAGCAATGACAAAATATTATTCTATTAAACAGTTTCCCACATTTCAATCATAAAAGTGTCCATATTTCAAGTGTGTGCACATTACTGCAAAGCATTACAGTAACTATACAGTGCTTGCCAGTGGTCAAAAAGAATTTACAAAAAGACATTTGGATTTATCCCCTACTGTAAACTCAGAGATGTGGATTCAGAAAAATTACTACATAGATTGACCTTGGTGTTTGTCAAAAAAAAAACATCAGGTACTCAGTTGGGAAATTTTACACGGGTGGTGGGAGAAAAATACTGACATTCTGGATTCAGACGGCAGTAAAATCACCAACTAGCCCATGCAAATGTTAAAAATACCTAATACCAATTACCAATAGGGCTTTATTTGAAATAGAAATCTTTTGTAAAATTATAAAGGTTTTTACTTTCACATTTGATCAATTTAAAAGCGACAGACCACAAACTTCTAAACAGTAAATGCTCAACAAAAGAAACTACGGGGTCTAAATGTTCATATCTCATCTCATTCACAGTCTGCTTATAAACTAGCCGAGATTTAATACAGATGCAGAGGAGTTTCAAACTGCTTGATGGATTTTAATGGCAGAAGCAAAGCTCAGCTCCGCACCCTGTTGAAGAGATGTGATATGATAAATGAGCTGCTGCTGACCTGCTTTACTTCTGCTCATGAGCACAGCCCATCATATACACACGTGCTGAAAACTGAAAGCCAGTTTGATCCTATTTACTTTCTTAACATGTTACATGTTGCTGGTTGTATTGTGAAAGATTCATTGGTGCAAGTGATTCAAAAGAAAAAAATGTTTTCCTAATATGTCATCAAAATGTAATAACTACTGTAACTCTGCCTCTAAAATGGCCTTCCTTTTCAGCTGATGTCACCAAGGTCACTTCAACTTTAACCAGCAGCATTTCACTTTTCCACAATTAACTGCCAGATGGATGAAATATCTTGAAAATTACTCTAAAAAGCTTTCTGCAAGATGTTTTTTTTCCCATCATGCAGTATTTCCACACTGCAGACCGCATAAAGCCAGGGAATCTGTGTGTGAATTTGAGTGTAAGCAAATACTTGATATAGCTAACAGAGAAAGAAAAAACACAAGTCTAAATAAACATAGTATTTTAGGATGAGATGCTACATTAATCATTATGAGTATTAAAATCTTGAGATTCTGGGTGATTATACTTTAACAATGTCTTAAATCACATTATACTATGGGGCCGCTGAATGCTTGAATCTGAATCTAAGGCGTGCAATTATTTTCAGGGAAACGCACGGCGAACGTAGTTCCAGGCACCGCATTACATGTCCATATCACTTTGCCAAATGATTTGCGTTATTTCAAAGGTCCTTACAGCCTAAAACTGCAAAAGAACCAAAGGACACGGGCCAAACAAATAAATATAGCAAACAAAAGGATAAAAACGACAGATCATATCCATGTTTTTGCCACAAAATTACGTTTTATTATGTACTGAAAGGACATACTCTATCTCTCCCGCTCTCTCTCGCTCTCACAGACAGTTTGCACACACGTTAACATACGCGCTAATGTTGTTAGCTCTACTCTGACGATTTTATCAGTAACATAGTTTAACAACTTATAAAGTCAAATGCTAAACATAATATTAAACTAAAAAAAAAAAAAATCATTCTTATAATTATTAATAATGCACACCCGAGGTGTGCTTTGTGTCGTGGCCACATCACCACCAATAATTCAACGGCCCGTCGTCAATTATTCCTTACTTATTGCACAATGGAGTATAAAAAGGTTTAATCTTAAGATCACATCCCAATACTGCTCATACACTAACAGGTCTAATAATATCTACATTTCATTAACAAAGAATGATTTTTTTTTCTTTTCAGTTTAATATTGAGTATGTTTAGCATTTGACTTTATATGCTTATGTTGAAATGAAAACATGGTTTTAATTTAAGACTGTTGAATGTCACATATTTGGCTGCCTTTTACACATATTTGTATCTGCCAGACTAAGGTACTGAAAGAATTTGGTACATCTACTGCTGTGAAATGAACTCAGCATGACCTTGAATGGGTTCAGGGAGACACCAGCATTAATGTTTTAATCTGATTCCCCTTCATATTTTTCAGAAAAGGTCCTTAGTGATAAGTATGAATAGAGACAAATGTGATGCTTTATTGCATTTACAGTAACTGTTCTTCATTGCAATTATGGGTAACACTTATTTTAGTGACCAAATCTCACTATTAACTAGCATGCATATTACTAGCATCTTGGCTGTTTATTAGTATTTACACAGCACATATTAATGCCTTATTCTGCATAACCATATTTTAGATCCCTTAATTCAAGCCCATACCTAAACGTAACAACTACCTTACTAACTATTAATAATCAGCAAATTAGGATTTTGTGGCAAAAATAGTAGTTAATAGTAAGAATTGGACCTTAAAATAAAGTGTGACCCAATTGTTAGGTTTTGTACGAAAACAAAACCCCCCCCAAATTAGGTTAGGTTAGGTTAGGTTAGGTTTGGTTACCTTATTTATACACGAAGGTAAGTTTGCCTTGCTGTAAAATGATAATGACATCCATTCTTGACACACAATTTCAAAACACATAAAACATAACATAACACAACGAATTAGACCTTTATCTTGCAAACTCTGCCAGATCCGTAAACTAATAACCAGAAATGTATATTAAAGCAATGTCGTTTAAATAAAAACAAAAAGTAATAAATTCATATAGCTTAAGAAGAAATGTGCTGAGTCAGAGAGATGGATGAGACACTGTGTACAAATAAACAGAATCTCCACCCAGACTAAACACATCAGATAGTCACAATCACTTCTGCTCTTTTACTACATGCACACACTCCTCTGGGTTTTTTATTATTCATGCTTATGGGTTTTACCTTCATAGAGCCAGTCAGCAAGTCCATTAAACACGACCCCCAGACTGCCTGTGGACACCAGACGGATTGATGGACTGTTCACTTGCGCTTTGTAGTAGATGTTATTCTCAAAGATGAAAATCTGTCAGGAAAGCAGAACAAATTATTGTAAGAAAGACCATGTTAAGCCAGACAAAGTAACAAAGTAACCAGACAAAGATTTTAGAGCGCAACAGCAGGGTTATGTATATAAAAATCCCATTCATATTCTCTATAGGGAAATTGAATTAGCAATAATGTATACAACTCCTCTGAGATTGTTAAGTGATAGTATATACTTCAGGTAGTATGACTTCAGCTTAAAAAGAATCTGGGGTGAAAAACTACACTACCCATAATCCCTCAAGAGAGATCCACCAATCAGAAAGTTGCTTACTATATAAACAGACATACAGTAGAGCTGCAAACTCCAATGAAACACCGAGAATGACATAACTGACCTACACTCTCAAATTATTGATATATTTCTGAATATTTTACAATAGGTTTCAAATATTTTGTATCTTACAAATGAAAGCCTACTTTCATGGATTTATATTCCAGAGAGTAGTTCATTCCCTCATACAAGAATGTAAGCACACATCTTTGTATCTGGGTCTTTTTATTCAGGTTTTCAAATGTTTTAACTTGGTTCAAGGCTTAAAAATATTAAATGGATTTTGACATGCATTTGGAGAAACAAAGGGGAAAATACTTCCAGGAACAAGGCTGCTGGAAAAATGTGGTCGCTGTTGTGCTCTGTAGAGAAAATCAACATGTCTGCACTTTGTATGAACAATGAAAAGCCAATTCAAAGTTTATTTAACAGTAAAGTATTCAGCTGTATACAAAGGTCACTAAACTGTTGTACAAAAACAAAAAACAAACGGAGTAACTACACTAACACTGAAATGGAGAAAAATGAATTTAAATGATCAGTTTACACTAAATTTGAGTACATATGTGTTGTAACATCTCACACATCTCTAGTGAATATTTACAACGTCGTGTGATGCTACGGTAATTAGGGTTGGTGGCAGACTGTCTGCAGGATGACTGACAGCTGTGGGAGAGGTAATGTGTGTGTGAAAGTCTCTGGTGGGATTTATTCAGCAGCCAAAATCACAGACAAATATGCTGTACTAACTTATGCAAATCTAACAGCCTATGCCTGAAGAAACAACAAACTCTTAAAAACAAGAGTGATAATAAACTACAATGTAACTATTTCATTAAGAAGAGGACAGCTTCCACCACCAACAATTTTGCTCAAAATAAATTAGTGCAAATGTTAGTTTACATCAAGAAAACTATGTCAATAAAGAGCATGTTTGATATGACATATGAGATGAGAAAAAAAAAAAGCTAGCTAGCTATGAAATTTGCAGTAGCAAGACCAAAGAGTTCGACATTTTACTTTCCACCACAGAATGTTATCAAACAAAGTTAATAATATAAATAAATAAATAAATAAATATATAAAAGATAAAAGTTCAGAATTCTCCTATGAAGCATGTGTTGACTGCTGGACATTAGTGGACAAAATTAAATAAACTAGTGTGAAAAGTGTATTTTCTGAAAGATTTTTTTTTTTTAATGTTTGTTTTGCATGTAGCATGGTTTCTTGTATTTGGAGGTCACACATTAGGTCTGTGTGTGCTGAGATTGTGTCTAGTCTACTTTGCTACATTGATCCTTTCTCTGGTGGTGGTTGCAACAGAAGCTCAGATAACTGTTAAGAGAAGATGCAATTGCAGCTTTGGAAATGCTAAGGATTGATAATTGTACTTCATTTGAAACCATTAAGAGCATTTCAATGTAATTAGTATTATTTATCAAGGTGAACTTTAAACCTGTGGTTTTGTCTTATTACTGTGATGTTCATGAATTGTGGTCTGATTTTGTTTTTGAATAATGGTTGTGCTTGTGCCCTGGTATTTATCTGTTATTGCTATGCATCTATCTAATGCAACTATCATTTACTCTGAATGTGAGCAGCGTGAGAGGAACAGCTCACAAGGCAGATAGACAAGCAGACAGAAACAGACAGACAGGCAGACAGAGACAGACAGACAGACAGACAGACAGACAGACAGACAAACAAACACAGACAGACAGAAACAGACAGACAGACAGACAGACAGACAGACAGACAGACAGAAACAGACAAACACAGACAGACAGAAACAGACAGACAGACAGACAGGCACAGACAGACAGAAACAGACAGACAGACAGGCACAGACAGACAGACAGACAGACAGACACACACACACACACACACACACACACACACACACACACACACACAGA
>JAFVLL020007175.1:0-11177 GCA_021397915.2 Tor tambroides | reverse complement strand
GTACAAGCAGACTGGGGCTTGCCCTGCGGCGGAGCGGTGGCAGATGGTGCATCACGCTGGGGCAAGATGTGTTGGATGGCCTCGGTCTGCTTCTGTACTGCCGAGAACTGCTGGGCACAGCCCTTGACAGTGTCGTTGAACAGTCCAGCCTGGGAGATGAGAGCATCAAGAAAGCGCACTTTGTCGACATCGCTCCTCTCAACAAGGCTGAGCCATAAATGGCACTCTTGGACCACAAGTGTAGACATCGCCTTCCTGAGGGACTGCGCTGTGACTTCCGTCGCTCGTAGGGCAAGATCAGTCGCTGAGCGCAGCTCCTGCGTCAACCTCGGGTTGGTACTGCCCTCGTGCATTTAATGCCTTGGCTTGGTGTACTCGCAGGATAGCCTTGGCATGCAGGGCAGAAGCAGCATGGCCCGCAGCGCTGTAAGCTTTGGACGCGAGAGCGGCTGTTAGCTTTACAGGCTTTGTACGGGAGATGAGGATGATTCCTCCAAGTGGCGGCATTTTGCAGGCACAGGTGCACCGTGACCACATTCTCCACCTGGGGAATGTCAACGTACCCCCTAGCCGCCCCGCCATCGAGGGTAGCGAGGATAGGGGAGGCAGACAAGCCACTTCTGGCCGTAAAAAGGGGCCGTCCACGACTTCATCAGCTCCTCGTGCACTTCCGGGAAGACAGGAACCAGCGCAGGGCGTGGTCGCGAGCCACGGCCCGTGTCAAGGAGCCAATCATCTCGCCGCGAGGGCTCGTGAACTGGGAGGTGTGCACGTCTCCAGCCCGATGCTTGCGGTGGCCTGGGAAAGCACGCCGCCGAATCTTCATCCTCAGAGGATGATTGCCCATCCCCCGATGCTGCGATCGACATCTCTATCGGCGCGCCGAATGAAACGCTGAGCACGCCATAAGACGGCACAGCAGAATCACCGGGGAGCCACACAGAACAGCTGCTGCGGGAGAAGTGAAAAGTCCGTGGGGACTGGCCCGGCGGAAAGCTCTCACTGTAACCCTCAGATTGCCCAGAGCACTAGCCGATGGTTCTCTGCTTGTGGCAGAGAAGCCAGAGCGGGTAGTCACAGAGGGAGCCCCTACCATCCCCGTGAGGAGAGAGAGGCGCGATCGCAGCGCTGCCATGGTTACACGCTCAAAACGAACGCATAAACCATCCACGAACGCAGCTTCAGCATGCTGGATGCCCAGACACTGAAGACAACAATTGTGGCTGTCGACGGAGGATAGGAAATTACCGCAACCAAGAGGACACGGCCGGAACGGCGTCTTTAAAAAGACACGAACCGACTGTGATTTGCTCTTTTAGAAAATCTGCTCTTTCAGTTGAAGTGCCCAGGGGAATAGCTGCAGGACAGGGACACCGATGTTCGCATCGTGACGCCAACCAGAACAGCTTCCAGACAGATGATGAATGGCTTTGTGGAGATCAGCACGTTCATCCACTCAGCTCTGAAACAAATATCTGATGAGTGGATGCACCTGTTGCCTATTTATACCCGTATGCACGGGGAGTGGCTCAGGTATGCAAAATCCACTAGCCAATATTCATTGGTGTTTTCTCTTAAAGTCAGAGATGATTGGGGCTCCCAAGTGAATCCCCTAATGTCTTCACGACATAACTCGTAGTGACCGACACATAGGGAACTGGTAATCCACCCTGTCATTTCTGTAAAATGGTCAGATAAATGCTTAGCTCATTATCACAAATGAACACAGTTGTAAACCAGTGAAAAAGGAAAAATATCAGAGCGTCGTATTTGCCATATTGAAGAGCTGAAATAGCCATTATGTATTGCACGCAAATTTTTTTGCTTAATGTACTTTTCAGTGCACACAACACTGAGGTTATTGCTCACCATTGACTTCATCTTGGTTCTGTCTTTGTTCATATGTTTATATATCAGATGCCTTCCTTCTTTATACACCTGATTGAAAGTGAGCTGCATGAACTGAACATGATCTGTTAGACAGGGGAGACAAACAAAATGGGAAGCCAGTGGAACGAATAGAGAATTGGGGTGATGTGCTCACGTCTGTGTGAACTGGTTAAAAGGTGGGTCACAGTGTTCTGCACCAGCTGGAGACGACTGAGAGACGACTGTGAGACATCAACATAAAGTGCATTGCAATAATCTATTCTCGAACTGATAAAAGCATGAATAGCTTTCTCAAGGTCAAGGCGATTCAAAAATGGTTTGAAAAAAAACTTGCTTTAACCTCGCTGTCAATTTGTTTATCAAATTTCAGACTACTATCAAAAATCAGGCCAAGATTTTTGACAGTTGGTCTAAGCTTTGAAGTCAGCACACTAAAGTTAGAAGTTACAACCTCTCCAAATAAAATGTATTCAGTCTTTTCTTCATTTAAAGGAGTCATCGGGAGCCATTTTCCACAAGTTGATATGATTCTTTAGGGTGTTAATGAAAAGTCTACAACATATTTTACACACATACTGTAACATTCCTTTAAATGCTAATGAGCTCTGCTAATCCCACCCCGTCTTCTGTGGAGTGACGAGCCGTTCTCATGATATTATAAACTTTAGCCGTGAAACTTGCTAACAAGCACATTATTAGGAAAGGCGATTTTCAAAATAAATAAATGCCTCATTCATTCAAGATTCATAAAAAATCTTATACTCACTTACTCTGTAGATAAAGCTGGATCACGAATGATTCACGCAAACATAGATGCATTTAAGTAGAACAGGGGTGCATTCCCTTCAAAAACAATGGTAATCCACTGCATCTCAGATGTCAGGAGTAAATGACGACTGCTATATTCATTATTACATCCAACAACAAAACACATCAATTGCTTAGGAGACATTCTTGTCTACACCTTGTAAGGTAAAAAACGTAATATTTAAAGGAAATAGTTTAATTTAGCTCAAAGGGAATTATTTATGATTTTATAGGGAATTTGAACAGAATCGCTGTTTTGACGGCTGATCACTGAGGCAGCAGCGATTCACTGAAGGAGCCGTATAACAATCGACTCTGCACTGGATATTAAAATCCAAAATATAGTGAAAACACTATTTAATAGCACAGTAACAAGATCGACAGGTTAAGACATTAACTTGTGAGCACAAAACACAAGATACTTCTCTTTTCAATATAAATAAGATTTTATTTATATGAATCTAAGACAAACTAAACTAACACATGAACACAAGCATTCACACAAGTTGCAGTGAGAGAGAAAGTAAGGAAAGGATGAGTTTAAGAGAATGAAAATGTGATATCCCAAGTTTACAGCAATATGTGCAATTGTCTAGACCTAAACAACCATTAATCACTTATTTAACCCTCGAATTGAGTTTCTCAATGAGGCTAAAATTTATATTAAATGCGCCAGCTCAACAAAAATCTGGAGTTGTTTTACTTGTTTGCCTTTGTGTTAAGGGATTACCTTTGTTGCAGAAAGGGGGTTTCCCCAGGCTGCTGATTGGTTGGAAGTTCAGTAGTCGTTGAAGTAGTCGAGTCACAGACTCGAGTTGAATTCGGAGACGAGGCATGGCGGCAAAACTTAAACTGAGAACACGAAACTCACAACGGAAAAGAAAATAAATTAAAGGAAAAGAATAAAAGGATGTAACAAGACTAGGTGGTTTTTCTTCTCATTGTGGTAGCAGCTGGCACGTGGGCCAGAGCACGCTCAAAGAGCAGCGTCAAAACGCGGTGGCAAAAGAGAAGAAGAGGAGAAGGGACTAAGAGAGCTAAGAGCGTAAGAGTTTGTTGGTGTCCTGAGTTTTTAAACTCAGCTTTCAGACCATCCCATCTGGACATCTTGACCAATTAGAAATTATCTACTAGGGTGTTGCTCAGCCCCTACCATAAATCCTGTATCAGTCACATGGTCCGAATTTTCCCGCTCTTGTAAAGTATAATTTTGGACATGGCTTCGATAACAAGACTATGATACATTTGACAAAGAATTGATTGGAAGGAACGTTTAAAGCATGAATTGTCAAACTCATACATACCACACAAGCATATGAATCCTCTTCAAAGGCTCAATATACAAAAGACATAATATGTGATTTAAAAATAGAAACTCAACAGTGTGGGTTACATACATAATAAGGAGTTATGCATAGAGAGGATTAGTTGCTCATAAGTCCTTTTAAGATGATTTTTAGGTGTATCTACATATGGAAAAAACTCTCTGTGTAGTTCTGTGGAGAACAAAAGACTTGTTCTTTGGGCAAAGGAATTTCCGTCTGGTCTTTGTCTTGTATGGGGGGGAGACCCGCCCAAGAGAGTATGTAGCTTGTGATTTTCTATCACAGGTTTACATGTGACGGTCACGCGGTGCATCTCTTTGACCATTAATCGTGATTACTTGCCCCAAATTTGACGATCTCCTTCCTGAACTGGAATTATCAATACGTGTTCTTTTGTCTCAAGGTTGTAAGCTGTTTTGTGAAAGAGTTGGTTCGTTTGCTTGCTTCAAATTAGTTGCAGCTAGGATCTGGACAGATTTATGACGTTGTCCTGTTTCCTTGCTGGAATTCCAGCTCCTCATGTTTCAATGTTCTGATCGCATCTTAAATTTGTCTGATTCAGTCTCTGATATTCTACAACCTGCTCCGGCATCGAAACAATGGCGGACTGTTGACAGCTCACTCAGGGCAGGTCTAAGGTAAAAATACAGTGTCAATCAACAATCGTGGGAGTGACCTGGGTATGTATGACATCACACATCCAAGAATCTGAACGGTGCTTCACACGTGGCGACCAGCAGCGGAAGTAGTAACAGCAGACGTGTTTGTCATGTGTCGTGTGTCGCATTTGTTGTTTGTTTGTTCTTTTTAAAAAAGTTTGTAAAATTGTTTTAAAGTTTTTTTGTGTTTGCTCCAGACTTTGTTGTTGAAAACCAACAAAAGCCAACTGGATTTGTTGTTTATTGCTATATTGTGGGCTTTATTCCTCCTTCCTTCCCACGTGTCTGAATGCATCACCGGCTAAACAACCGGTGAGGATCCAGTACGACAGAGAGTTTCTCCTTCAATGGCATCGGCCTTACAACATTTGTCATCCTGTAGATCTACGTTCGCCGCATGGAAACGATGCATATAACAATGGATTGTTTACTAGATGGGATCATAAACCTCGAAAAATAAGGAAGATAGGGAAGAAAGGTTCTACAGGCAATGGTATGTTTCCAACATGATTATAAGGATGCTTGTATCTTGGCTTTTCCTGAGACATGATTAAAAAACAGCGACCCTGATAATTCTGTACTTCTTGACAGGTACAGTTACAAGAAAAAAGCAAGGAGGTGGTGTTTGCCTATATATTAACCATGAATGATGCAGTTCTGTTACTGTGAGAGAGAGTGTGTGTATTAAAGATATTGAGCTACTCTCTATCACTTCGGCCACAGTACCTTCCTTGGGAATTTCCACAACTTTTCATTACCGTGGTTTATATTCATCCGAGGGCAAATGAAGCAAACGCAGCAGAGACTCTTGGGAGTGTTGTGCACAAACTGCAATGGATTTCTCCAGATGCTCCGAATTTAATTATGGGTGAGTTTAATAAATGTTCCATGAAACAGTGTTTGTGGAACTTTTATCAATATGTGTCCTGCCCCACACGTTTTAACAAGACCCTTGACCATTGCTATAGATCAATTAACCGTGCATATAAGTCTGTTGTTAAGCCTCCTGTGGCAGCGGCGGACCATAATACTGTCCTGCTTGTCCCAATATATAAAACTGTTTTAAAAAGAGAAAAACCACAGACTAAGGCCTGGTTTCACAGACAGGGCTTAGGTTAAGCCAGGATTAAGCCATAGTTCAATTCGGAAATTTAAGTTGCTTTTATAAACATGCCTTAGATAAAAAAACACTACTGGTGTGCATCTTGAGACAAAACAATGAGACTGACATATTTTAAGATCAGTCAGTGCAAGTTTCTTTCAGTTAAAACAGCCCAGACATGCATTTTAGTCTGGGACTAGGCTTAAGCCTTGTCTGTGAAACCGGGGGTAAGAGTATTAGAGTGTGGTCCAAGGAGTCCATTGCATCTTTGTAAGGATGCCTGGAATGTATGGACTGGGACACTTTGTATGACTCTTGCTTGGAAATAGAGGAACTTACAGATGTTGTTAGTAGTTATATTTTGTTCTGTGAAGATATGCTCATCCCCTGTAAGACTGTCAAAATATTCCCAAACAATAAGCCATGGTTCACAAAATCCTTGAAAGCACTTATGAATGAAAGATGTAGAGCATTTTATGAGGGCGATTTGGTAAAAAGATTGGAATTGCAGAACGAGATTAAAATGGAAGTGAAGAAAGCAAAGTTAAATTATAAAATAAACCTAGAGAAAGAGCTGAGTAGAAATAATTTGGGGTCAGTTTGGAAAGGGATGACAGTTATAACTGGATCTAAAGGGTGTGAGACTAAGAGAATTCAGTTACCTGGGTATGACTCTAGTATTCAGTTGGCTGAGGAACTAAATAGGTTTTATCTACGCTTTGATGAACCTGAATTTGGTCCTAAAATGGAGCCTATGAATTATAAAATGGGTTGTGGTGGTGACTATAATAACGTTGATGAATTAGATGCAATTAAATTTTGTAAGGGTTGGTCCTAGGCCAGACAACCTTTAATTAAGGTTTGTGCTGAGCAATTGGCACCAGTGTTCTGTAATATTTTTCAATGGTCTTTTGCTCTTCAGAGAGTCCCTAAAGTGTGGAAACAGGCTACTGTGGTGCCTGTGCCTAAAATTGTAAATGCAGTAACACTAAATGATTTTAGGCCAATAGCACTAACATCTCTTATAATGAAATGTTTTGAGAAATTGGTAAAAGAAGTGTTGTTGGCTAAAACTAAAAATCTTTTAGACCCCCTTCAGTTCGCTTATAGAACACAGCGAGGTGTCGAAGATGCAACAGCAACTTTATTAAATCTGGTATTAAAGCACTTTGAAGGAAGCAAAACACATGTCAAGCTTTTGTTTGCGGATTTTTCATCTGCTTTTAATTCTTTACAACCTTATATTTTAGTAGAGAAGTTAATTACTGATTTTGGTCTTGATTTTAATTTAGTGGGCTGGATTTTAGATTTTCTAACTGACAGAACTCAAAGAGTGAGAGTCAATGGTAGTCTCTCAGCTCCCTTGATAACATCTACAGGAACTCCTCAAGGCTGTGTTTTGTCTCCTTTGTTGTATATTTTATATACAAATGATTGTATAAGTAAACACAGCAATAGATTTTTCTTAAAGTTTGCTGATGATACAGTCATTGTGAGTCTTCTGGAAAATAATTAAACGTGTCATGGTCCAGTGGTTGATGACTTTGTGAAATGGTGTGATGATGCCTGTTTGCAATTGAATGTGTCCAAGACAAAAGATATGATTATCGACTTTAGAACAAAACCACATTCTTCCCAGGCTACCCTTATTAGGGGTGAGAAGGTAGAATGTGTGGACAGTTATAAATATCTGGGGAACACTATTGATAACAGGTTAAATAAATGTGTGTTGGAAGTGTGATTGATTGACAAGGCTGTCTTACATTAGACCTGCCCTGAGTGAGCTGAGAGCTGAAGATGCAAAGGATTAACGTTACTTTCATTTTTGAAAGGAATTCGATGATCCCCGATCTGCCTAAATGCATCTATGTTCTCGCGAATCATTCGTGATCCAGCTTTATCTACAAAAGAAGTGAGTATAAGGGTTTTTATGAAATCTTTGCAAATCGCCTTTCCTAATAACGTGCTAGTTAGCCAGTTTCGCGGCTGAAGTTGTCTGCTAGTCACTCCACGGAAGAGAGGGGCGGGGTCAGCAGAGCTCATTAGCATTTAAAGCAAAATGGACTAGAGTGGCTTGCTGAAAACAGAGCTGATTTTGACAGGTTAAAAGGGGTGTTTTTACACTACCATTGAGAAATTTTAACCAAAAGAGTGTTATAGACTTTTCATTAAGACCCTAAAGAATCATATCAACTTGTGGAAAATGGGTATCCGATGACCCCTTTAATATTGCTAAAAACTAAAATGAATGGGGGGGGGGGGGTATATAAATGTGATTGAGGATGTAATTATATTATTTATTTATTTATTTTTTTATATAACCATGTTTAGGAGAGGGACATCATACCCTTCAGAAAATATAATTTGCATCTTAGTTTTGCAATGAAAACGTATTTAACAGTAATATATATGAATAATGGCCCATAATTAGCTAAAAAAATGTGTGGGAGCTCAGTTAATATGTTTCTATAGTACTTGAGTGTATTGTGAGGGTTGAAAGGCACTCGATAGTGATACTGACCCATGGAATGCGGCCTATACAGTCACTGCTTCCTTGTCCCCAAAAAGGATGGGGGACTTCGACCTATCCTGGATTTGAGACTGCTGAACCACATGCTGGCAAAGTGCTCATTCAAGATGATAACGGTGAAACAGATTATTGTGCATATTCAGCCCAGGGACTGGTTTATCTCGGTGGACCTAAAAGACACCTATTTTCACATCCAAATAGCCCCTCGTCACAGGCGCTTTCTAAGATTTATATTCAAAGGCAGAGCTTATCAGTTCAAAATTCTCCCGTTTGGGTTGGTGTTAGCCCCGAGAACCTTTACAAAGTGTGTAAATGCAGCACTTTTCCCTCTCAGGCAGAGTGGGATACGCATCCTGAATTATCTGGACGATTGGCTTGTTATAGCCCAGTTGCAGGGGATGCTGGAAAACCAAAAGTGTCAGCTTCTAGAACATCTGAAACATCTAGGACTGACAATCAATGTGCAAAAGAGCAGGCTTTGCTCCACACAGGACATCACGTTCTTGGGAATGAATTTGGACTCGCGATTGATGAGAGCAAGTCTCTCTCAGGAATGAATATAGTCCTTGGTCAGTGCTCGCACCTCGTTCAAACCGGGGAAAGGGTGATTCTGAAATGCTTTCAGAGATTGTTTGGGCTTATGGCAGCAGTGGCGGTCGTGTGCCAGCTCGAGCTTCTGCATATGAGACCACTTCATCTATGGTTGAAATCCCGGGTGAAAATGGCCAGTTGCGTGTCTTGGTGACTTGTGGATGCATGCAGATGCTCACCCCCTGGTTTAACATGGGGATGTACGAGCAGGGGGTCTCAATGGGCAGAGTGGTCAACAGGAAAATTGTCATTGATGGGCTGGGGAGCCATTTGCGATGGCAGACCAGCTTAGGCACTTGGACGAGTGCACAAGCAAAGTGGCATATAAACTGCCTATAAATGAAGGCAGCATTTTTAGCTTTTCAATGCTTTCTTCTACTCTTAGAGGATTGACACGTCCTGGTTTGGATGGACAACACGACGGTGGTGTCTTTTATCCACCATCAGAGAGGTATTCGTTCACGCTCGCTACAGATGTTGTGGAGCGTTTCCTCGTTTGGATGAACAGAAACTTTCTGTCGATTCAAGCAGTACATGTTCCCGGCAGTCAGAACTGCAGCGCAGACATGCTGTCCAGAGGTGGGCCAGTACACAGGGAGTGGAGACTACATCCGCAAATTATTCGGCTGATTTGGAGCCTGTTTGAAGAGGCAGAGATTGACTTGTTTGTTCCGTTATGGAGAGATCTCTTATCTCAGGTGAAGGGCTCGGTATGACACCCTGGGCCTGAGCTATGGAACCTCCATGTTTGGCAGGTCAAGCGCTAAACATATCTCAGAGAGTCTGGGATACAATCGCAGAAGCGAAAGCTCCTTTGTCCAGACGTCTGTATAGTTCCAGCCAGCTGCGATGTGTCTGTCATTCTGTCATTTCTGCAGGACTGTTTGGATGCTGGACGCAAGCCATTTAGTATATGTGGCTGCTATTTTTCATTTGCCTATCGGTGATCATTTGGTCAGAAAGCATCTTCTGGTGATGGGATTTCTAAGAGGATCACAGAGGTTGCACCCCTGTCACTCTAACATGGTACTAGTTTGGTCTCTGTCCCTGGTGCTTAGTGCGCTCTCCGAGCCATCCTTTGAACCGCTGCATTCAGCAGAGTTGAAAGTGCTCTCATTCAAGACAGCACTTTTACTCGCTTTAGCATGTGGTAAGAGGGTGGGTGATTTACATGCATTGTCTATGAACACTGGGTGTATGGAGTTCGGTGAGAATGACTGTATAGTTAGACTGCAGCCTAGACGAGAAAATGTGCCTAAAGTGCTTTCTACTTTGTTTAGAGCACAGGTCATTACACTGCAAGCATTTGCTCCTCAGGATTTGTAGTCAGTGCCGCATCCATTATACCCAGTCCATACTCTGCAAGCTTATCTGGACAGGACTAGTCATTTCAGACTGGTGGAGCAGCTGTTTGTCTGTTTTGGGGGCCACACTAAAGGACTGCCAGTATCGAAACAATGGCTCTCACATAGGATTGCTCTGCTCACTGATATCATCTATATTATAGATCAGTGTTACCGAAATGTTTCAAATCAACTCACAACACAGCAAATCTTGAGTATAATTCCAAATCTAGAACTGGAAGGAAAATATAACTTTTGCACTTTCATTTGTGTGCTCAGAACTACTTCTGACTCCACTTGAAGGGCACAAAAGACTTATCATGTCAAGTCACTTTTATTTATATAGCACTTTACCTAATAAAAATTGTTTCAAAGCAGCTTTACAGCAATAAACAAGGGGGGAAATTATTCAAAGATGCAAACAGAGATCAATTCTGCTGTAAATCAGCTCTAAAAAAAACAGTAGTGTTGTTCAGCTGAGGTCAATTCATTTGATTCAGTTCAGTTTAATGACTGTGTAAAGATCATCAATTATGAAAATAGTTCAAAGCATTTATAAAGCAGCTGTGTAGAATACATCATCATTATCAGTTCAGTTGTCATCCAATAGTGTCTGTTCATTCAGTTCAATTACACTGCTGAATATTACTCATCAATAACTTGATATTGTACTCACTTGGACTGTCACAAGGGGCCACATTTACTAAACAGGGCAAATTAGTGTTAGAAATAATGGCTCAAATACCAGTAATTTTTGACAAGTGCAAACATTAGTATTCCTTCTATAAATTTTGTGTCTGAAAAGGAAACTCCTACAAATGCATATTCAATAAGGTGTAGCATTTGAACCAATCAGACACACATTTTTTTCATTTGATTTAACAAATCAATTATTCCTTAGATTAACAAACAGCCACAGACCCCTCACCC
>JAFVLL020007174.1:0-11206 GCA_021397915.2 Tor tambroides | reverse complement strand
GATGAAGTTCAGAATATTAGAAGGGCATCTAATCTAAGGCACTAAAGACCCAAAGGTCAGAAGGTCACTCATTTTGAGTAAACAACATTCTCTAAAAGCAGCTGTAATGGAGGAACAGTAAGATGGAAAACATGTTAGAGGAAGTCAGGCAGTCACTTTGGTGAGCCCACATCCCAAAGTGCCTCTCTCAAGTTAATGTTGCATTGTTCTGCCGAGCAGAGAGGAAGGGAAACACGCACTCCACCATTAGAAACTATTGGAAAATGTGAGTAAATGTGTGTATGAGGGGAACGATAAGAGCTGGGGAGTTACATTTCACATTCCCAAGAAAAAAAAATCTCTTTGAACTTGTTCCCTTTTGAAAGGTTAGATCCTCTCAAACCATGAGACAGAAATCCCTTTATATATTTATTATGCACTGAACAGTCCATATTTAGTATATCTGTATAAAATGCATGACGCATTTGCTGTTTGCACTGTGGATAGGAGGAAGGCTGGTTTCTTCTTCTACTATATAGGAGAGAAATAAAAATCAGCTAACTTTATAACTAACAATAAATGATTTACTAACGTTTGCGCTCATCAAATTACTGGTATTTGCACCATTATTTAACGCCCCCAAAAAAGCATGTGGATTGCACTGATCATTATAAAAATGTGTTCTTTAATGTGCACACTGTTAGTAAATCACCCGCAGAATTTTCCCCTCCCATTGGCGCTTTTATGGAATTGCGTTCTAACACTAATTTGCTCTGTCTAGTAAATCTGGCCCTAACTTTGGTTGTTCAATCTAAAACAGAGCTCCCCTTTCATAATCCAGAAAAAGATCAGTGATTACTACCAGATACAATAATGTCATTGTTGAAAGCACATGTCCTTAACACATATCATTTAAGCTAGCTAGAGAAGAGAAGAGAAGAGAAGAGAAGAGAAGAGAAGAGAAGAGAATGACCAAGTAATCCCACCATCTAATTCCAGCTGCTTTCACTCATTGCACACACGCACACAACACAGTTGTCTTGGAAATAAGCACCATACATTATATCTGAGTCACTGCAGCAACACATGTTATAAGGATTCCTCCTTTCTTTCATTCTGTCGCTGCCTCATCATGGTCTGGATAAGAAAGAATGTGTCATGCAAGGCTTTCCCCCTTTTTTCCTCTCAAACACAAGGTGTTCTGCACGTACACACACACATACCCACACGTAAGTATGTATGAGTCGCCTACAGAGAGCTGAGACCACATGACAGACAGCTTGACTTTTCCATGAGCCAACCACAGAAGCATGGAGGGCCGTGGGCTACAGAGATTGACATAATATATGAGCACATGAACAGAAGAGTTGTTTGTGTGTCTTGTGAGACAGTTAATGTGTGCCTGTGTGTTTGTCACAGCGTGTATAAACACAATCTGGTACAACAAGGGCTCTTTTGACTGTGTATGTCACATGGTGTGAGGTTTGGTTAACTGTCTGTCTATCTGTCTGTGTGTCTGTCTCTCTTGTGTGTTTGCAGGTAGGTTTGTCATATGCTGATATCAGCTGGCTTCAACCCCAGCTGGTCAGCAGAAACGTCCTTTCTTTTATGCTTTCATTCATCCGTCCTTCTCTTTTGCAGACAGTATCTGTCGTTATTTAGATGAAAACAGTTTTTTTCCTCACATATCACAACTATATATCTCCACAAATGAAATGAAAAAAATGAAAATGTCTAAAGTGTTTCATTATGGTTCCCCAAAAATGAAAATTTGGTCATTACTTATTTAACTTCATGTCCTTCCAAACCATCATATGCTGGAAAACAGATTTTTTTTAAGAACTTGGTTCTCAAGTTCACTGAGTTTAGCCTTAAAACTAGATTAGTGAATCAATTATTCTTTTAAGGTGGTTTGGAATGAATAATTTATTCATAAATTAAGACTTGATTCTGGAGTTCAGCTGACTCATTGATTGTATAAATTTCAGTCTATTTCTCACACAGTCGCCATCATAAGGGTTCAGAAGCTCTAGAATATAGCACAGAAGCCGTACAGACTGCATACACTCTTAAAACAACGATGCCATAGAAGAACTATTTTGGATTTCCAAAAGAGCCTTTCAGTGACTAGAAAATAAATAAATAAAAAGGACATTTTAATTATGTAAAGAAGGGCCTTTAGTGCAAGGGACAGGTTCCATAGACTTTAAAGATTCTTCATTGAACCATAGATGCCAATAAAGAACCTTTATTTTTAAGAGTGTATGGTGCTTATTTTCTTTTAATGATGAATAGTTATTGCTTGGCAATGAAGTTATCTGAAAGCCATACAGGTTTGAAAGAACATATTGGTTGCGTTTAATGACAGAATTCTCATTTTTTGGGTGAACCGATCCTCATTAGAACAAAAAAGTATGCTGAAAATGTTTTCCACATGTCAGCAGACTGATAAATGAAAACACTGTGTGTGGATGGCGGAATATTTCCACTGCCTCACAGAAGCGTCTCTCTTCAGCCACATGTGAAGAGCTCTTTCACATCTGCCTGCCTCCAGCCTGCCGTGTCTCCATGGCGATGAGGGATTCCCTACCAAAACACCCTCCGCTCCACCTTTCCATTCAAAGCCAACCACCACACCCACAAACTCCAGCACAGGGTCAGAGCAGAGGGAAAATGAGTAGGAGTGGGGTTTTCCCAAGAATATAGCACTGGATGTGTGGAAGGGAATCCTCCGGACATGTTGCATAACTTCATCATGGCAGGAAATGGAAACGTGGAACACCAGGATAGGGAGTACGTGTGGAATGTGTATGTGGAGCACAAAGGGCCTTGGTAAGATTCTGTTTCACACAAACCAAGAAACTTAAGCACACACTAAAAGAGGCATATCTTTAGCAGAAAGATAAAAGAAACATTAACAGTTTCCTTTATGTCTTATTCATATCAGACCTCACAAATATCATGCAGGCTATTTAATTCTGCTCCTGGTGGTCCATCTCCCTGCAGCGTTTATCTCCATTCTGCTTCAACAAACATGGTAGGAAGTTTCTAGTAATCCTAACGACCCGATTAACAGGTTCAGAGGTTTAATTAGAGTTGGAGCTAGGATTTTAACCATCCTTCTGTCCTAATGGACCCTTTCTTACATCTTTCCACAGTTATTAACATTGTAAATCTAGCAAACTTTTAATACTTTTTTGGTAACACTTCAGTATAGGGACCAATTCTCACTATTAACTAGTTGCTTATTAGCATGCCTATTATTAATATATTGGCTGTTTATTAGCCCTTATAAAGCACATATTCTGCATGACCATATTCTACACCCCTAATCCTATACCTAAACTTAACAACTACCTTACTAACTATAAATAAGAAGTAAATTAGGAGTTTGTTGATGCAAAAGTCATAGTTAATGGTTTGTTAATAGAGAGAATTGGACCTTAAATCTGAAGTGTGTCTACTTTTTTAATAATAAAAAAAAAATAATGCCATCAGAGTCTGAACTATCCGTTCCTTTATAATGATAATCCTCCCTTATTATATTAATGGAGGAATAGAAGGAGAGAGAAAGTATTTGTGTGGAGGGACTCTAGGGAAAGAAGTCTTTTCTTTTCAGCTGTTCTTTTGCTGAGTTATTTTTTCTGCTTTAATGTTTCAAAGCGAGAGAGAGAGAGAGAGAGAGAGAGAGAGAGAGAGAGATTTGACTATATAAAGTGATGGTATGCTAGCTTTCCCTGCAGGGAATATTGTTTGATGAATCAGAGGCTGTTGTTGAGATAGAGAGAGCTGTTCAACTGTTTCAACACCAAATTAAACTGTTTGATGTCATAAACACTGAGGGTTTCCATGGCAACCGCACAACAGTATCCTCATGGTGACCGTCGAGACAACTGTGGCAATTGTGTGCTTAGCAATTGCGGCTGTCCTTGAAGATTCACGTCCATGTGGAGTTCAGTGTAAACTTTCGGAAATCACTCATGCTATAAAATGGCAGATCTTGGCCGGATTCCATTAGGACACGCTGCTCTGAGAAAGTGAACGTTGGCATAGAGCATCTGGAACTCACAAAGCAATTCTTTATTTCTATATTCATCAACAACAGACTGTTCAAAAATGTTTCCTAAAGGTTTCCAGCATAACGCGTGGAGCAACTCGTGCGTTCGTTGCCATGTTAAGTTTTATAAGCAAAAGCAGGCAGTTTCCAGTCTGTGGCAAACTGAAACCCTTTTCTTAGACTGACGTCTTCCCATATGCAGTACAGTAAAGAATATTTAGTTTGTTATTCAGAACATGTAGTTACCATAGGCCTGTTCTGCCCACTGATTTAGAGCGCTGCCCGGCACCACAATCATGGTTGCCATGGTGCTGCTGAGTTACTCTTTCCAATAACAATGGAGGAGAGAGGTTTGTGTTTACACAGAGATTTATGACCGTGTGGAACATCAGCACATCCTCTCTGTACAGCCGTAGTAATGTACTAAACGCTCCCTGCAGCAAAAGAAATACTGATTCATACTTCTTTTTCTTATTTTTCCAAACTTTTTTTTTTACTTTTGCACCAAATGCTAACACAATCTCAGAATCCCTGAATACAAATAAATACAAATGCTTTGAAATTTTAAACACAGGAGGTTTATCTTTGTAAAATTATACTACTGGCAAACAATAATATATATCCAATCATCAATATTTCTTTTGGCAAAAATAGGAAATGCCAAATGGTTTACAGCTGATTTACAATGCAAAGTGTGATACACATAACTTTATCAACCATTGCAACAATCTGTCTAGTTTGGGAGTGACTCCTGTATTCTGCAAACACACAGAATTCATTTTAGGGGATTCTCTCATGCATTTATTTATTTTTTTAACTCACAAAATTTGGCATTGTATATCTTCTTAAGTCCACTAACGGCCAAGAGTGAATCTTTGCTGTCTTTCTCCTATCATTTTTGTTACTGTTAATACAAATGGGATAGTTTCTTGTATAATAAAGAAGAATGCTACCTCTATGTAGGCCCACTGTGACCATAATTCATCTTAGAAAAGAAACTCTGGTGGGAGTAACTACTAAAATGAACAGTTCCAAAAAGGGGCTTTTCACAGCAATGTCATAAATTAACCATTTGGGTTCCCTGAACCTTTCAAGGAACAGTTAAAAGAACAATTTGTTCTTAGTGTGAAGAGATAACCCGAAGAACCTTTTTTACTTTGAGGAAACATTTGCACGATGGAAAATTTCCATGGATGATCTTCATGGAACCATACATGTCTAAACGTACCTAGACGTACCTAGACCTAAATGTAGCAACGTTAATAAAGTTACTAAATTTATTTTTCAGTACAGTAACAGCATTTTCAATAGGTATTGGTAATATCATATTTAAACTATAATACATTTTCATTTGCAATTAATATGCAATCAGGTCTCAGAAATCATTACAGTTTGCACGAAGTACATTTTTTCGGTAATAAGTACTCTTTTTAAAATATGCTTTTAAAGTATGTGTACTTCTCAAAGGTTATATATGTATGTGTGTGTACACACACGTATATATTGTATCTTGTTATTTGTAGCGTAGTAAACTAAGGGTAGCTAAAGTGTAGCCGAACTACTTTAAAACTAGCTTGTAGCTCATATAGTTTCAAAAACATTTACCCAACACTGAACAATCTTGAAGAGGAAAGATGGAGGGTAGACGATCGAGTGCAAACAAGATAAAGCCTCTGCCAAACTGAGAAACATGGGCCAAAAGCCAGAGTCATGCTGCTATGCCTCATGCCCGCCTGAAGATTAACTGCACAGAAACAACTCAAAAAGACACACAGCACTGGGCCGTGCCAGCAGTGGATATAGCCATCCATTCTGCTGTTGCCTTCGGCTGAACATGAGGCTTTCTGAGCATATGATCCAGATCAATTATAACCCAGCCTCGTCCATGAGCCCTCTCCCCCTCATAATCAAAAAACTATGCAGCAGATCCTATTTATAGCAACCACTAGTGCCTTTCCTTCCCTTCTCACAGATGTGTGTGTGTGTGTGTGTGTGTGTGTGTGTGTGTGTGTGTGTTAGGAGCCCAGATTGCTTTCTATTCTCATAACTTCACCCTGCACACTTCTGTCTGATTCACACAATTTTCCTCTAATTCTCTTCTTTTCCTGGTCTCATGCGCTGCTTCTCTCTCTTTGGTGGAGGAAGCCCCTGCCTCGTTCAAACTGCTTCCAAAGTGACATAAGACAAATGGGCTTTTCTACATGACGTAGACAACGGGAGTATTTCTGTGACTTTGCCATATATGGTCTACCAGTGTTAGGGCCAGATAAAATACATTAGTTATCAACTTACTCCACTATGTGACTGGTGTTAATTATATATTTACATGATACAGTTAAGCATTCCAATCTCTGAAAGGTGGACAAGATCCAAGTTTTTCTTCTAATTTATAGGCTTTTTCAGTGTATTTCTCACTGATCTCTGCTTGGTTGAAATATCCAGTCTCTATGATACCGAAATGTTTTAAACCATTGCTATGCATCCAGGTTGAGAATTTCTGAACTTAATCAAAACAGAAAAAGATTTGAGCTCAGGTTAAAGTTTTTAGAGCTCATAAATAGCTTTTGACTTTCAGCTAGACGAATGGTCCATATTTAAGCCTATTCTTAACAAGAACCACCCACTTATACAGGAAGAGACTGAAACTAACCACCCAGTTCAGTGGATGTACATGACTGAAATTGGATCCAACCCTTAAAGCAAAGTGGAAAGGTGTGCTAAAAGATCTATTTTATGCACTGCCTGCCTTAAACAGTACTCTTGAATATGTTTTAATGATGCAAAGATTTAATGGCACAATAAGCCATTTCTACTAGCATTCAAAGCATCAGGCAGAAAGGCAGAATGACCTGAAGCTTGAAGCCAAACCAGGGCTCTTTGTACATACAGTACAGTGCAAGCAAACCACTACCAAAACTTGCTATTACTGAGCTGCCAATGGGATCATTATCTGGCCCCGATTGTAGCAACCTACGAACTTGTAAACAACTTCCCTTGGACTGATAAAACCTGTGTCTCCCTTGTTTTGTGCAATATGCATTATAGCGTGTAAACTGTGTTATGCATTTACATTTTTGGGCATTATAACTGTATGTTAATGTGTTATGTGTTAATGTGTTATGTGATATATGGCCTACATATATCAAAAGTTTGGGGTCAGCAATTGTGAAGGATCATGTGACACTTAAAACTGGAGTAATGGCTTCTGGAAATAACATTTTCAAATATAATAAAATAGAGAATCAGAAAATCATATTATCTGTTTTGTTTTATTTTTTTGATAAATATAGCCTTGGTGACATGTCTTAAAAACATTTTAAAAAAATTACTATCCTCAGATTTGTTTGTTGTTGATCAGTTTATGGAGTTTAAGGATAATCTACAATAATATTATTCTTGCTTGTATTCTTTTTTTTTTTACAAAAATGATTAATATGTTTTATTATATATTGTATATTAGGCTATTTGTTTCATTTTCATGTTTAATATGAAATTAATTAGCTTGCATACCTTTGCCTTCTTTAAAGGCAAAACAGACTGCTCACATAACAGCTATCAGTAACAGTCGCCTCAGATGCATTCAAGAGTTTGAGGTGAAGCTCGGGCCAATGAGCCATCAGGATTTTGGAGGCAAGGAGTATCAGGGTGTGAAAGGTACTGGCAGGTTTATAAATGCATGACATACTGGGAGGGTGGAATGGAGTGGTTGCAAAATGGGATGAGAAGCAAAAGAGCTGGATGGAGACAGGGGAGTGAGAATGCCTGAAGTATGAATCAGCACGGTAAATATGAGCTCCACTTTGTTAAGACACCACACCCTACCACACAACCCTCCACTCTCACTCCCTTTCCTGCTTTCACTGAATAGAAGAGGAATAATAGCTGGAATACACCTCTATATCCATGCCTAGAGGGCCCAAGAAGCAACAATAAATGCTATTAAAATGTTTTAGAGGCTTATTGTAGGAAAGCATTTAAAATGTGCCATATGTGTTTTTCGTTTTAGTGTAGGGAATAAACCATTGAAACTTAGTAATGCATTTGCCTGATATGTTATGTGGGTCACCTTATAGGTGCTGACATGTTAAGAACCAAATCTGCTTTTTCTCAGTAACCTCTGTTATTATTGGATGCTTTTACACACAGATAAAAAAAAAAAATCCTATCTGACTGTGAAAAGAACATTTCTACAGTGGGATAAACTAAATATTTCAATATCATGTTTCATTCAGAAATCTGTCCTGTTAAGTAAAATGGGTTTTAAATATGGATGTCCTATTAAGCAAAGTGTAAAAACTTAAAAATTGCCAAATCTAAAATATCATGACAACTAAATGCATGACATTTTTACTTTTATTGTTAACCAAAACACATCGCACACAGCTATAATGTTTAACTGGTGCCAACTGATCTGAAAAAACTTTTGTCCCACTCAAATGAATATCCAACACATAATGAAAAGAGAGAATGAAGGTGATAAAAATATGTCAAAAGCATGTTAGCATGAGATAGAGAGACGCAGAGAGAGAGAGTTGTAGCAGCAGATGACAGGATGAATGCTGATGATGATATAGAAGGGTCAGAGAGGCAAAGAGTCAGCAGTACTTACTGGTAACACCCCCAGGCAGCTAGTTTCTAAAAGGCCTACAATTATGATTCCTATCTGCTTGAAAGGGAAAAGACCAAAATCTTGATTGTGTTTAAAAAATTCAAAACAGCAATAAAGTGTGACAATAGTATCACAAACTGAGCTTTAGTGCAAATTTGTAATATTGACCGTCTCCACCATATACTGTCTCTGCTGAAGTCTAACTACATTGCATTATGGCTTCCAGTAGCTCACCTAGTAACTTCCACACTGCTTGACAAGCCCCTCAACGATAGTCCCTGCTGTATGAAAACTGTTATTCTTTTCACACAGAACAGAAGATCTCAGTGGGGTGAGGAGAGAGGCGTCTTCTTTGGGCAGGGGCACGAAAAAATCCCCTCTAACTCATGACCCTGGAGTGTCTGTCAGACACGCGTTTTACAAATTATGAAATATGGAACATTGGCCTACTGTGCTGAAGGAGACAAATGATTAGAATACTCTTTGTCCTATAAAACATTTCAAAACACCCATGAAGCATGCAAATCAGACGTGTATGTAATTATCTAATGGTTGGATTTGCATGCCATTGGTGAAAAGACAAAGGGTGCTATAGATGTTTTCCAATTTTCCGAACTAACTTCAAAGAATTGGTGGTGATTACTGTGTTGTCGCCTCACGTCGCCTGCATTCTGGCAAACAAAAAAAGTTGTGCTTAAACACACCACAAAGACTACAGCCAATGGCCAACTAGCATTTACATTCTGCACCTGCATGAAACGAGATAACTCTCCATACCAGCAGGTGGCAGTAGTCTGTATTCATTATTCAAAAACAGAAACCTGGAAGAGCTAGGGCTTGCTTCCTTCAGTTTAGTTTTTCATCTTGTGCACTGATTTGCTAAGCACAACACCAAATCAGAACGATCTGTATCACCAATGGGCTTCGCTGCCAATTCAACATGCTCAATCAGACAAAAAGCCACCAACAGGGGTCAGACTAGTGCCAATTGTGCGGAACACACTGCAAAAAATTGGCCAACATACACTCACAAGAGCCCGACATTGCCTGATATCAACTACTCTTTAAATAAACTATAATCTTATAACGGAAGAACTAGTCACTTGAAGTTTTGCCAGTTTGTGTCATCAATTTTTTGAAAGATGTTCAAAATTTAGTTTGAATTTGGTTCCTTTGATGGAAGTAAATGAGATATCCATTATCAGACATATATATATTTAGCTTCATGTCTGTGCAATAATCTATACTCATTAATTTTGGATGGACAGAATGCTCATCACAAAAGCTACACGTATTCGCTGATATATTTTTCTGTTTTTTAATTAACCCTACTCGACATGTAAAAAATAAAACCACCAGTGGTTAGTTGTTTGCATGTCAGTCAGACAGTTTCTAACTGGACAGTTTCTAACTTGTAATAGGCTACAATTGACGGTGAAGTAGAAAGTCTGGCAACTCAAGACAATAACGCAAGAATGCATGTTGTATAATGCTTGCAATGCATTGACCAAGTATTGGCATCTGTATTTGCATACTCGACTTTGTTTCTGGCCTTATCGTGTAGAATCACCTAATTTAAAGAAAAAGACGAGGAGAAAAAAAAGAGTGGAATTTGAGCTTCCCAAACTTGCAAAATAATAACAGGGTGGAATTGTGACGGAGCCTCCCTCTCCGATGAGTGAAGGAAGGATGTTCGGAAGAGTAATTAGTGAATTGTGTGTGCGTGGGGTGGGCAGCTCCAGCCTCTTCTGACTCACTGTGTGGAAACTCTGAATGTTCTTGCGCCACTGTGCAAAGCTGCAAGCTATTACACACTGCATTATACAGCCAAAAAAAAATTTAAAAAAAGTCTAACTACAGACAGACTGTCTGAGTAACTCTCTCTGACTATTTTTGCATGAAGTTACCCTTTTTCTTGCGTGTCCCACTCCCCTCTACTCTGTCCTTACCCTCTGTTCATGTTCTTCCATTCCCTCCATTCTCAAACCACTCCCACCCTTTTAAAATAGTCTCTGGATTTTGCTTGTGGTATTTTCCATCTATGAGAAAAAGCAAGAAACCTTCTCTACATTAATCCAGCATGACTGCCGTGTTGGAGAGAGAATGCATGTAAAAACATGTCAGTGTTCGTTTATTCTGCGACCATCAAACAGAATCCTGCTTTTTAAGGCAGCAGGTAGCCCAGCTGAGGCGACTTCAGTATTTTGATTTATGCATTGCATTGCATTGAGTTTTTGTGTTGAAGGAAATGTCTGTAAACTTATGTGTGATATTTTGAACTCAAATTTCTTTTTGTTAAATGTTGCACTTGAAAATTGTGCTTTGATGCTTCGTTATGTAACGCAGTGACAATCAATTTTAAGTAAGGAAACACTTTTAAGAGCCACTATACATGCTTATATTTATTAATTGTAAGATGTAAAATAATACAAAAAAGATCTGCACACTGTTATTCTGCACTGAAAAAAACAATAAGTAAATTTACTTAATTTTTATTTGGCAAGTTTTTGCACACATCAATTTTAAGTAAAATGCAAGTATTTAATTAAGTAAAGTCTACT
>JAFVLL020007173.1:64218-96150 GCA_021397915.2 Tor tambroides | reverse complement strand
GATTGATTCTTGGTCTAACAGCCAGATGTTATAATGCCAAGTCAGATCCCTCAATAAGCCAGTGGCTGGAAGGATTAACTCATTATAATAAGAGAGCATGGAAATTGTTTGGAGGGAACACATTGCATGATTTGTTTAAATCTGTTATTGTGACAACATCAATTTCAATGCACATTACCTCTTGGATTCAGTCAAACCACCTGGATGGATTCATTGTCACTTAATAATGTAGTGGGAATTATTTATTTTATGAGTGTGACCAAAGCATCCAGTGATCTCACTCTGAGTCATGCGACCAGCGAGATTCATGAGAAATGTGATATGTAACCTTTCGAAATGTTTAAAATTGTGAAATTGCAGTGGCATTTCATTCTAGCCAGCAACACTGATTACTCACTGATTCACTTGAAATTATTATCAGCTTTTTCTGTGACCTTATCAGTTGCTTGCACCAGGTTCCAGCTGCTGTGGAACACTATGGCTGGCAAGGCGCACCAGCACTGGCTGGATTTATGCAGGTTTCTAAGCTTGTTCACCACCGCAACTGAACCGATTTCATGCTAGCACACATTTTAAATTAAACATGGCTACTTCTAATTTGCTGCAGGCTTGCTTCTTTATCTGTTCCTTTTCTACCCAGTCTCTTAGTACATTCGTGGATTCACTTAAACATTCATCATGACTGAACTGAGGGGATTCTGGCTGTCACTTAATTTGCGTGAGATAAGATCCGTTATTCAGGAGGTGATTTAATAATTATCTTAAGGAAAGGAGGGGAACCAGAATTCATGGAAAACATCCTGCTCTGTAGGCAGGTAATGTGCGAATGTTCACGTCATTGATTTTATCACACATCACTGACAACTCTTTCTGTCTCAATGTCTTTTCTGCTAGGCCTAGGTACAAACAGTACTCCACTGACTGACAGAAAGACCATTTTCAAACCGTATAGATCCTAAATATGAAGAAAACATAGGTTGTACACAACTCACTTTTGCGAGGACTTGAGTGTTCTGGAAGGCCAGTGCATTGTTCATTTCACATCCTCAAATCTGATCTCTAGATATGATTCAGACCTCGGGTCTTTAAAAAAAATGTTTTTATAAAATATTTGTAAACATTTTGTAAAATGTGCATTGTTTCACTAAATCAGATGGAAACAGTCTGACACACTTATACTTAAACTATCCAATAGCAAATTTTGTGCCCAATTAAATCTGCAGCGTGAGTATAGAAAAATGAAACTACGTGAATGATTAATTCCTCAACGAAACACTATAGTATTTATAATTATGATCTATTAATTAGCCGAAATAAAATGAAATATGTTAAATTTTAACAACATTCCAGTAAAAATTCCAGTCAGCAAAATCAAAGCTTTATTGGCATGTCGAGCATTTACAGTAGGCTATTATTTACAAAAGTATTCAGAATGTTAAGTAAAGAGATCGAAATGAAGGGAAAAAAACAATATAAACGAATATAAAAATATAACCAATAATAATAGGCTAATAATAATAATCAGCATCATCATAATATACATATATTACAGGAAAAAGACAATGAGTTAATGGACTTATAAGACTGTGGGATGAATAAAAATGTTTTCTTGTAGGCCTATTTTATTTTATGCACTTTATGTAACATTTATTCATGATAAACCTCATTTGAATGCTGACTATCGCACATAATACCGTCCGGTAGCCAAGGCCTATGGTTAATATAATAATTTAATAATGTAATAATTTCTAGAATAATTAATCTAATAATTTCTTAATTAAAAATAAAATATTAATGAACTCATCTCTGATAATCCCGGGTTGCTATGGTCACACAGGTTTGTTTACTCATTAAACTGGTGGCCACGAGAAAATATATGTCGTTCCCTCAACATAGCATTTTGAGGCCATGACATAAGGTTGTCATTAGCGCGACAAAATGATCTCGTGGCCATGACAAAATATCACGTTCCCACAGATTAATATCTCGTGGCCACGACATATTATCACGTTCCCACGAGTTATTATGTCGTGGCCACGACAAAACTAGGTGAACCGAACATGTCACCTCCCGGTCACCGTAGTTGATTCCCAAACGATTCAAGTGTTTTTTTTTTGTTTTGTTTTTTTTGTGAATCAAACTTACAAAGCAGTGTAGTTCTGATTCCTGAACAAATCAACTCTTTTCGTAAGGCTTGTGAGAGTTAAATACATTTTGTTACTGACTCGTTATATGACAACGTGTAGTTAAAAATACTCACAATATTGTACAAATTTCTATGAAATATTACTTCCCTCAAATTAGAATAAAAATATTACTGCTCAATCCTGGCTGCAGGAATGTAAAATTGCCTTCGAGGGCAAACACTATGCCCTTTCATTCCGTTCAATGCTACTCTCCTTTCTCTGCTTTGTTTCTGCGCTCTCCTCTCATAATGATCCCCCATGAGGCAGAGTATAAAAAAAGAGTCAGAACTTGAAGGAAAAGGAGAATCAGTATGCAAAAGAGCCTGGTATTCTTGTCTGTTTGTGATTCAGCAAAGAGCTTGTCAACAAAAGCTGGTTTGCTCCAGTAGAGGGAAATCAGAAGCTTGTGAGGAGGTGCAAATGTGTGCCGAAAGAGTGCCAAAACAGGGGTTCAACATGACCGACGGTTCTGTTCTTATTCAACCAGAACACCATCAAGGAAATATCTCAGTAGTCAAGGATAATAAATTACACATAAGACTCTTGGCAATATACTGCGAGTGAGACATTAAACCTTTGTTTTTTTTCTCTGTCTTTAGCTTTCCTGCATCCTCATCCTTCTTGCTGCTCATATTATGTGATGCTATGTCCATGGAGAGCGAAGTAGGACTGGACTGTGTGAAACATGTGCTGTGAGGTTGTGAAATAAATAAAACAGCTGAAATTCCGCCGTTTATACAATGGCATATCCATGGGATGATTTAAAAAATATCCAATACCAACCAAACTACACTCTAAAAAATGCTTACAACCCAGCGCTGGGTAAAATATGGACGAACCCAGCGATTGGGTTGTTTAGACCCAGGAGTTGGGTTACTGCCCAGAAGGTTGGGTTAAACATTTAAACCAACTGTTGGTTGAAAACAACCCAGCATGTGTTCTGTCCACAATTTACCCAGCACTGGGTGGTATTTAACCCAGCATTTTTAGAGTGTACAGTAATTTATTCTCCAATGTGTAAATGTGCACTTTTGTTGATAATAATGGGAGCATTTCAGTTGTGCTGTGCCACATTTTTCAGCTTTGGGATACAACCATTGGAAGAATCACACAATGCCTCAAATGGCTGCATCCAAAAGCTGAAAAATGTGGCATTTGCATGCAGTATATGGAAGCTATCAAGGCTTAATGACAAGCAGACAATCATATTTATAATTTATTATTGTTTTGAGTCTTTTTTAACTGTTTTATTACATCTTGTGAAGCTTTTTAAGATGTTAGATTAAATTATGGATAATATACAGTTATGGATAATATATAAATAATCTGCAAAAAATAACAATATACACATATAATAATACTCATACTGTGCATGCTGTATTGATTGCGATCATACCACTCACCCCTACACTCTTAAAAATTAAAGAGTCTTTTAAGAACCTATGTTTTCTTTGTGTGAAGAACATTTAATCTCAAGCAACTTTTTCATCTATAAACAACCTTTTATGCAATGGAAAGGTTCCATGTACAGGTGCATCTCAATAAATTAGAATGTCGTGGAAAAGTTCATTTATTTCAGTAATTCAACTCAAATTGTGAAACTCATGTATTAAATAAATTCAGTGCACACAGACTGAAGTAGTTTAAGTCTTTGGTTCTTTTAATTGTGATGATTTAGGCTCACATTTAACAAAAACCCACCAATTCACCAATTCACCAATTCATCTCAACAAATTAGAATACTTCATAATACCAATAAAAAAAAAAACATTTTTAGTGAATTGTTGGCCTTCTGGAAAATATGTTCATTTATTGTATATGTACTCAATACTTGGTAGGGGCTCCTTTTGCTTTAATTACTGCCTCAATTCGGCGTGGCATGGAGATGATCAGTTTGTGGCACTGCTGAGGTGGTATGGAAGCCCAGGTTTCTTTGACAGTGGCGTTCAGCTCATCTGCATTTTTTGGTCTCTTGATTCTCATTTTCCTCTTGACAATACCCCATAGATTCTCTATGGGGTTCAGGTCTGGTGAGTTTGCTGGCCAGTCAAGCACACCAACACCATGGTCATTTAACCTACTTTTGGTGCTTTTGGCAGTGTGGGCAGGTGCCAAATCCTGCTGGAAAATGAAATCAGCATCTTTAAAAAGCTGGTCAGCAGAAAGAAGCATGAAGTGCTCCAAAATTTCTTTGTAAATGGGAGCAGTGACGTTGGTTTTCAAAAAACACAATGGACCAACACCAGCAGATGATAATATATGAAAGTTTATTCATATATTTATTCATATATTTTCATATATAAAAATATATGAAAGTTTCACTTTTTGAAATAAGTTACAAGAAAAAATTAACTTTTTCACCACATTCTAATTTTCTGAGATGCACCTGTAGATGCCGATAAAGAACCTTTATTTTTTTAAAGTGTAGGCTAGTGGAGCCAAGACTGATTTATCATTATGACCATGTGACAGCACAAAAGCTCTTCATGGCCTATAAACAACCTCACAAGGTTCTTGTCATCCATTTAAATGATCCTTACTTTTCTGAAGGAGGTGTGGTGAAAAGGTAGTCCACTGATATTCAAATGAGGGACAAAAAGGCTTCTGTTAGATTTGATGGGCCATCAAACAGCATCAGTGTCTTGCAGAAAAGTCATGTAAGACTTTGAAGGAGGAGGCCTGAGTGACGCTTTCACAGCATGGCCGGTGGAAATGCACAGTGTGCCCTTTTGAAGACGCTGACACAGTCTCTGAGCGGTCCGGAGCTATTTCCACCAACCTGTCATGCTTCTTCTTGATGTTCTCCTGATTAAAGGAGGGGAGTAAATAAAAAAGACAGGGCATCAGCACATACAGCCATAAGCCGCCTTCTACAGAAGCCTAAACAGATCTCTTAAGTCTCACATTAAGCTCCTTTTAAATTTAATCACTGTAAAACATGTAGGTCCATTACACGCTGCACGCATAGGCAGCCTGTAAGTGGCGCTGCAGCGTAACTCCAACATGCTTTCACAATCACTGCGATCGATTATCCTGATCAATTATACTATTTTTTCTGTCTTTTAAGATTGTTGCTTGTCAGAAATTATTTATGACTGCAGATTTTACCTTTTTATAATCCATGAAATCCATTGAATATTACCTTATTATTAAACAACAGTAATATAGTTTGTTCTTTATTTCCTTATTATTATGCGACATTTTCACAGAAAACAGAGGAAGACTTTACAAAGTCACTTAGATGTCGGCAATAACAATACAAAACATATTAGATTTAAACAGTAAAATGTAAGGCATATGCATCTGTAGGTCAAAATCATTTTTTATGACTTGCATGAAGAAAAATACACTAGCAGTGAAGAGTTGGAATATTTTATTATGTTTTCATAAGGGGATTATTCTGCTCACCATGGCAGTATTTATTTGTTTAAAAATACAGTGAAACTGTAATACTGTGGAATATTACATTTTACTGTAAAATAACTGTTTCCTATTTGAATGTATTTTAAAATGTAATTTATTCCTGTGATGAATTTTCAGCAGTCATTACTCCGGTCTTCAATGTCATATTGAGCTTTCAGAATCATTCTAATATGCTGATTGGTGCTCTGATAATTACTATTAGTTATTATCAGTAATTAATAATAGTTTTTGTTATTATCAATGTTGAAAACTGTGCAGAAGTTTTCTGTTTAATAATTTTGGAAGCCTTAATACTTTTTTTCAGGTACTTTGATGAATAGACAGTTCAAAATGAATAGCGTTTATTTGAAATCTACATTATAAATGTCTCTACTAGCACTTTTCATCAGTTTACTGTAATGCATCTCTGTTGAACATAAGTATTAAATTCTTTTTCTTATTTTTAAGTCTTACTTGCCACGAAACTTTGTATGATAGTATATCATAGTTTCCATAAAAATATTAAGAAGAAAAACACTGATACAACAAGAAATGTTTCTTGAGAATGATTTTTGGAGGATCATGTGACAGTTCAGCATTTGCGTCACAAGGAATAAATAAACAAGTTTTTTTTTTTTTTTAAATGACTGTTTTTACTGTATTTTTGGTCCAATAAATGCAGCCTTTAAACTTTAAAAAAATCTTAATTATTCCACACTTTTGACTGGTAGTGTATGCAAATTGACAGAAAATGATGATTTGTGAATATATATGTGTTCACTTGCAAATAAATAAATAAATGCAATGTCAATAAAACTGCAGCATCCTTTAAGACATAATCTGCCGCCTTTATTTTGCTGAGACATCCAGGGGACACATGAGCTTTTAGAACCTTACCGAAAGACTCAGATCCTGCTGAGAGCTCACCATTACAGCACATCAGTAAAAACTCATGTGCAGCTGAACCGCTCTGATTACTGAATGGGGAATGCCCAGTGTGACTGGCAGCTCACATGGTGGTTTGTTAAATAGGCGAGAATTACTTGAATAAAAAAGCATAGTAGGGGGTGTGGGCTGGGGATGTGGGGTTTTAAGAGTGAAAAGTAACACGTGAGAGATAGAGAAAGAGGGGAGGGAGGGAGTAAGGACAGTAATAACCATGCAGGAAGCATGCAGGGCCCAAAGGATACAATTAGCAATCAGGACATAGTGCCGGAGGCCTGATTACAAATGCAAACCATGTCTTCCTACAAATCCGGGGGTTATCAAACACCAGGCAGCCATTGGTGAAGCCAGAGATGAGCTGTGCCCTCTGGATTGGACACGGTACAAACCACATTCCATTTTACAAATACAGCTTTTTACTAGTGCCGGCGAGACAATGAGCATTTTCATTTGTTTGTTGTTTGCAGCGGGTTCACCTCAAAAGGACAATCAAAGATGCGGTTTGTCAGACAGTGTATTAAGCATTTTTATTTATGAAGGTGAAGCAAGAACATGTGGGACTTGTGTGAACATAAAAATCCATATACTGCCAATGTTTTATGTTGAAATTAACAGTCAATTTTAACATGTTAATTTAGTGATTAATTTAAAAAAATAATGTTATTATATTAAAAGCTTTCATTTTAATTTATCATGCCCCTGACAAAATTAATCCGTTTTGTTGAAAATGATCTTGTATATCAAATGAAAAACTAAAAATACAATAAATACTATAAAATATTTAAAAATATAAAAATAATATAATATATTTTCTGTTTTCACTTTAAGTTTGTAATAGTAATTTTGTTGTGTGTTTTTTTATGTCCACATAGGTTTTATTCATTTTTGATCAATAGTTTTAGTTTTTTTTTAATTTTAATCATTTTAGTACTTCAAGTAAAACTAAATGAAAATGATATATTTCGCCTTGGCAACTAGCTGAAAAAAAAATTGCTCTACATTTTTTTTTTTTATTAAATAGAAGAAATTATCTATTTCCATTGTATGGTAACTTTAAAAAGTAAAATTATTGTGTTTTATTATTGTCACCTATAGATTTAGTTATAATTATTTAATTATATAGTATAATTATAGCATAATTTATTATTTAGTTGCTATATTTCATAATTTTGTAGATATTTTTAGATGCTTTTTTTGACCAATGTGAAAGAATATTTCAGTTCAAATTCCAGTTTAACTTCGTGTTGCGTGTGGCCAATTCAGTTCAATTTCACACTCATGAACTGCAAGGGAGCTTTTAAATCTGTACAGGGTTTCCCTTCATATTTTTTATTTAAAGAATGACTCAGTTCTGTATTAATTAGCACTGACAAACCATAATTTATGTATTTTAAAATAATCCCTTTAAATGATCCCCAGTACTCTGCTCTGACTTGCATTTTTTTGCCTAATGGCAGTTTCCAATAAGTACCTCTGAGAATATCTCTATTGGCTGAGTTTCTGAACCCAAGCACTGCTTAATTCCTTCAGTATCTCTCCCTCTCTCTCTTTCTCTCGAAGAGCCAGCGTTCTTCTGACTAATGCCCCTTGACACCTTGAACTCCATATTGTGTGTTACAAATTCCCTCCTTAATTTGTGAGAAAGGAAAAAGACAGCTCACTAAGAAACATCAAAGCTCTTTTCTGCCCTCTGAGAACCAGAAACTAATTTCTCCATACTTAAATTGCTTAAAGCCTTAAAATGGTCCGAACGTTTATTTCAAATTAGCCATAAATTGAAGTTTGTTAAACATTCCTGAGACTCAACAGCACTGGCCTAGATGGAGCAGTGGATTACGAACGTGAAAGTGATTTCATTTGTACTGGGTGCCATTTGCTGTTGACCTGCCACCAAGGCATTGCTAATGAAGAGAGTGGCTTAATAGCTTAAATATAATGATTACATTACAAACCAAGAGTGGATGGTTTTTGGACTGTAAGACATAGATAGATAGATAGATAGATAGATAGATAGATAGAAGGATGGATGAATGGATGAATAGATGGACGGACAGATGGATGGGTGTGTTGGTGAGTAGGCAGATGGATAGATGGATGGGTGATTGACAGATACATAAATAGATAGAAAGACAGATAGACAGACAATAGATAGGTGGATAGATGGATGATAGACAGATACATAGATAGAAAGACAGATAAACAGGTGGTAGATGGATTCATGGGTGGATGGATGGGTGTGTTGGTGAGAAGGTAGATGGATGGATGGATGGATGGATGGATTAATAGATGGACGGACAGATGGATGGGTGTGTTGGTGAGTAGGTGGATAGACAGACAGATGGATGAATGATAGACAGACACATAAACAGACAGAGCGACAGATAGACAGTAGGTAGATGGATGGATGGATGGGTGTGTTGGTGAGTAGGTTGATGGATGGATGGATGGATGGATGGTTGGATGATAGACAGATACATACAGTGGCGAAAAAAAATATTTGATCCCCTGCTGATTTTGTACGTTTGCCCACTGACAGAGAAACGATCAGTCTATAATTTTAATGGTAGGTTTATTTGAACAGTGAGAGACAGAACAACAACAACAACAACAAAAAAATCCAGAAAAACTTATTTCAAAAAGTTATAAATTGATTTGCATTTTAATGAGTGAAATAAGTATTTGATCCCCTATCAATCAGCAAGATTTCTGGCTCCCAGGTGTCTTTTATACAGGTAAGGAGCTGAGATTAGGAGCACTCTCTTAAAGGGAAACTCTCCACCATGGCCAAGACCAAAGAGCTGTCCAAGGAAGTCAGGGACAAGATTGTAGACCTACACAAGGCTGGAATGGGCTACAAGACCATCTCCAAGCAGCTTGGTGAGAAGGTGACATGTGCGATTATTCGCAAATGGAAGAAACACAAAATAACTGTCAATCTCCCTCGGTCTGGGGCTCCATGCAAGATCTCACCTCGTGGAGTTTCAATGATCATGAGAACGGTGAGGAATCAGCCCAGTACTACACGGGAGGATCTTGTCAATAGGGCCTTTTGCACCGCAGGAACCTTTTCATAGTACCCGAACTAATTGTGGAACTACTCACTTTTTGGCGTGTTCGCACCGCGGGAACTAGGAACGGTTTTAGTTCCAAGAAGCTTCTGTTTGGAGGAACTAGTCAGCTCCCTCTTTCAGAGTAGGGTCTAAAACAGTTCTAGGAACTATCCGTGACGTAAGTGTACGCTGATTGGCTAAACGCGTATGAAAACGCCCTCACCCGTGATTTAAAACACAGTGTAAACATATACTGTGTAAACACTGCATCATACTGACAGCATTTATAAACGGCATTTACCTGAAGACTTCGTCTACGGCGTTTTGTGCTTCTATCAGCCTCAATAAAATCTACAACTGCAAATTGTCATTGGAGATTCTTTTAGTCCTCCTTTCCGTTCTTTCATTCGCTTGACATATATGTCGAAATTCCATTTCCATTATTGTGAAACCCACGAGACACAACAAAAACATAGCTCCGATCACAGCATCCTCCATCCTCCTGTTGTTAACGTTGTTCTTCTTAGCTTACGTTGTTGAACGCCGCGTACAAATGACGTCATTTCTTAGTACCCACTGTCGGTGTGAATGTAACCCTTTAAATGGTACTGGCAAATAGTTTGCGCAAGATCGTCCCAGTACTTTAGTACTGTACTTTTAGTTCTGGAACTAAATCAGTGCGAAAGGCCCTAATGATCTCAAGCTGGGACCATAGTCACCAAGAAAACTATTGGTAACACACTACGCCGTGAAGGACTGAAATCCTGCAGCGCCCGCAAGGTCCCCCTGCTCAAGAAAGCACATGTACAGGCCCGTCTGAAGTTTGCCAATGATTCAGAGGAGAACTGGGTGAAAGTGTTGTGGTCAGATGAGACCAAACTGGAGCTCTTTGGCATCAACTCAACTCGCCATGTTTAGAGGAGGAGGAATGCTGCCTATGACCCCAAGAGCACCATCCCCACCGTCAAACATGGAGGTGGAAACATTATGCTTTGGGGGTGTTTTTCTGCTAAGGGGACAAGACAACTGCACCACATCAAAGAGACGATGGACAGGGCCATGAACCATCAGGGCCAGGGCATTGAAAATGGGTTGTGGATGGGTATTCCAGCATGACAATGCCCGGCCAAGGCAAAACACACGGCCAAGGCAACAAAGGAGTGGCTCAAGAAGCACATTAAGGTCCTGGAGTGGCCTAGCCAGTCTACAGACCATAATCCCATAGAAAATCTGTGGAGGGAGCTGAAGGTTCGAGTTGCCAAACGTCAGCCTCAAAACCTTAATGACTTGGAGAGGATCTGGAAAGAGGAGTGGGAAAAAATCCCTCCTGAGATGTGTGCAAACCTGGTGGCCAACTACAAGAAACGTCTGACCTCTGTGATTGCCGACAAGGGTTTTGCCACCAAGCACCAAGTCATGTTTTGCGAAGGGGTCAAATACTTACTTCACTCATTAAAATGCAAATCAATTTATAACTTTATATAATTATAATATTATAATTATAACTATATAATTTATAACCATTAAAATTATAGACTGATCATTTCTTTGTCAGTGGGCAAACGTACAAAATCATCAGGGGATCAAATAATTTTTCCCCACTGTAAATAAATAGACAAAGACAGAAATAAGCTTATTAGGCTTATAGGACACCAGCGTGCATGCACAGGGGGAAGAGACCTCTCAAAGAGAGGCGCGCTCGGCATTTAACAGCGGCGGTGATGAGGCTCCATTCACTTCAGGTGTGCCCCATCACACGCCGCCAGCCCTGGCTGTTTCAGCGCCCCTCCTCTCTCACACATCCACTCCCGTCGGGAGCCTGGTGAAGGGCGGCGATGCTGATAATAAAGGGGCAGCCGACTCGTCACAATACATACATACATAATTAGACAGAAAGGCATATAGACAGATAGTAGGTAGGTAGATGGATAGATGGATGGGTGGATGGATGGATGGATGGATGGATAGATAGATAGATAGATAGATAGATGGATGGATGGATGGATGGATGGATGGATGGACAGACAGACAGACAGATGGATGAGTGTGTGGGTGAGTGAGTGGGTGAGTGAGTGAGTGAGTGGATGGATGGATGGATGGATGGATGGATGATAGACATAAATAGAAAGATAGATAGACAGTAGGTAGGTAGATGGATGGATGGATGGATGGACGGATAGATGGATGGGTGAGTTGGTGAGTAGGTAGGTAGGTAGGCAGATAGATAGATGGATGGATGGATGGATGGATGGATGGATGGACGGACAGATCCCAAGGTTAAAGGATTAAATCCAAGGATATTTTCTTTAAATGCAATATAAAAGTGGCAAATGCAAATAGCAGTAGATGCAGACAAGCGAACTGAAAAATGATAGTGATGATGATGCTATCTTGGTAAGAAATTAGAACACTTTCCTGTTAATAGACATCTCTATGATGGGATGCAGTTGTCAGATTATGTAAATCATGCACAAAAGCTCTTGGCTCCCTTGAAGACTTCAAAGTAGCAGGGTTAGAGAGGGAATTAGTTTGCTGGCTAATCTCAGTGGATGAAGGAATGGAAGTTTCACTTTGTTAATATACCCGCATTCTTAATGGGAGAGAGAGAGAAAAAAAGAGAGAGAGACATCAAAGTGGAGCAATATTAATTTTTTTCAGAGACCTTCCCTTTGATTTGTGAATGAGTTTGCACACGGGCAATTCAGTTTTAGCTGAATACTTCTCATCCTATACCATTTACGCTGCTACTGGTGAATCTAGAAAATATTATTTTATATATTTAATGAAGGATTTTTAGTCACAGCTTTTGGTAATAATCTTACAAATTACGTGTGCAAAGAACTGGAGCTAAACTGATTTTTCCACTGTTTCCTACGGTGGCTGAGAGAGCTCAACGCGCTGCAACGTCAGAAAACACATGCAAATAGAAAAAGCACCAGCGAATTAAGAAAACATCATCAATTTGACAGCAGGTGCTGCAAATGCTCACAACACAACCAAATAAAGAATTTTATTTGCAGCGCGTTTCTTTGTTTGGTTGTGTTGTGAGTATTTTCAGTACGTTTCTTTATTTGTTTGTGTTGTGAGCATTTGTAGCGTGTGTGTTGTCAAATTGATGAAGTTGTTTTCTTAATTTGCAGGTGTTTTTTTCTATTTGCAGTGCGTTTCTTTATTTGGTTGTGTTGTGAGCATTTGCAGTGCATGTGTTGTCAAATTGATGAAGTTGTTTTCTTAATATGCAGGTGTTTTTTCTATTTGTAGGGCGTTGAGCTCTCTCGGCCACCGTAGTTTCCTAAATATCCCTGCTACAAATATAACCAGCATTTCCCAAAGTGTGTGTCCTAGTGGGCCATTTCTTTCTTTTCTGTATGATTTATTAAGAGGCCCTGACTGAAATGAAAATTATAATTGCTTGAAGAATACGAAAATATAGACCTTTTAGAAACTGTTTGAATGTTCCTGAGCAAAGTTTTAAGTCTCCAGTATGAAGTTCTTTGTAACCCCAGTGAAAACACTATGGCGTGATAGACACTTGACATTTTATTCTATGAAGAACATTTTCTGTACAGGTTTCAGGCAGTCCATCAGATAATCATGTGACCAGTTTTAATAAGTTTGACCCTTGAGTTCTAGTTCTCTAAATTAGTTTTATGGCAAAGACAGCATATGCCACCTCTTTGTGCCTGATCACTAAAGTGTCATTTCACTCTATTATAAAAGAGTCCAATCTGACTGTGCTTCAAAAATTGATGTTGAAATTAAATTACATAACATTTTGCAAGCAACCATGCAAAATTCCAATGTGGAATTTTATCATTGTGAATTACAAGAAAACTGATTTTTAAGAGGATAATGTCTTGTCTTACTGCCTGGATTGATTAAAATATTTTCACTTCATGCATTCCAGCGTCATTCCAGTCAATCCTGTAGGCTAGTTCTGCCACATAATTAATCGCAACTTTTCATTTTCCGTCAGTCTTAGTACATGATGTAACTACAGAAGAGTCAAGTTTTAAATAGGAAAAATATCGAAACTCTTTGGTCATTTTTGAGCGAGATGCTAATGGTCTAATCAGATTCAATGATCTATGCTAAGCTACGCTAAAAGTGCTACCGCCAGACCCGGAGATCGGCTGAATGGATTCGAAAAACGGTAAAACTCAACTGTTAAACTCTTGGAGAGTTGGAAAAAGAGCCTATTTCCAAAAAAGTGGAGTGTTCCTTTTAACCGTCATAGACATATATGTATAGACATGTATACATATCTATGTTAGGGTGGAGCTAAACTCACTGCAGAACGTTGATTGGTTGGCTAGAATCATCAATTTTGCATGATACAAGGGGATAAAACTTCCCCTTCACTTGTTCAGCTCTGCTGTCCATGACTGTTGGGCTTATTTACATCAGAGTGTGCAAACAAAAAAAAATATAACCGTGTATTTTATAATTTCAATATGCGTTCTAGTCTGTTCTTGTGGACTTGTGAAAACGTCATTGCCCAAAACCCGCATAATTTTCAAAATATTACTGTTATTGTGTCATGAAATGTAGTTTTAAGAGTTTTTCAGGTGAGAATGTAGTTGTTAAAAACTCAAATTGCCTATTTGAAAATGTGCTATGCCGATTTCGAGCTTGGCTAGGCCTTAGGACATTTGCCGCTAGCTCTGATGTCTCCGTAGTGATTAAACATGAGATACAATTCGTTTTGGGAACAGGCGTTCGTAGTCTCATGAATCTATTACTTGTTCCTGGTCATATCATTTTGGCTGAGCACAAAGTTATGTTTAACTTTGTATATTTATTTTGAACTTTACCGTAGAACAGCGCTGACTTTGTAGCATACGTTTGACTGAATTGTTTGCTTTTGTCTTTATTTCTTCTTATATAGGCCTCTTATACTTTGTACTTATACTTTTATAATGGCTATTATTGTTCATTAAAACTGACATAAAAGAGGCAGAGTTGATTATTCCTGAACTGGGTACAGCATACTACTGCTTATATACTGCCATAGAAATAAATATGTAAAACATAGTAAGAGTAGTATGCATGCGGTTCTGAATTCAGCATAAACTTAGTCTGAAAAGATCAATGAATATTTGATTAATTGTTATGAAACGTGGGAAGACTGAAAATGAGCAACAGCGATAGTTATCATGAGAGGACACAGAGCAATTTTGTTATTGTGTTGCATTAAAAGTATGTATTGTGAGAACTTTGAACTGTAACCCATTCATCATTGTTTTGACATTAGACAACTGCTGCAGGAAGCTCTAGAGCCAAAACTACAACATATGACAAACAATTCTGTTACATCATTTCATACAGTCATAATTAGAGCATGACTGACAGGAGGGATGTCTCTTTTCAAATGTGGCTTTGTATGTGTGTGTGTGTGTGTGTGTGAACAAACAGTCGCCTCAGTCTCTCTACGGGTTTATCATCCAACATCTTGTCAAAGAACGCAGTGACAACGATCCTTTTCAAATCCATCATGATTTCTTTTCACTTTATGGTATCCTTGTGACATTTGCAGAAAAGCTCTCTTTCTTTATTTTGGTTTTTATGAATTACCATGTCATTTAAATGTCCTCATTTGCATGAGACTGTTCTCAGTATCTACTCCCAGATTTGAGGGGGATTTCAAGTTCAAAAGCAAGGTCAGTCATGCTCTCATTGTCACAAGGCACTTCAACCTTCACCACAGTATATCAGGGAGCCACTGGCTCCATTTTTTTTGCTTTTATGTTGGGCAGATGCAGTCGCCATGGTTTCTCTCTTCTGAAATAAAGGTGGACTAAAAACACAGGAAAATGTGACCATTTGCAGAAACAGACAGCTTAAAAGCCTGTCACAAAGCAAAATTATCTGTATTATGTATAATTTTCCACAGCAGTAAGGCGAAGTCAGAAACCACCGTAACCACATGCATGTAGAGCACCATAGAGAAGTTTTAAACCAGAACCTGAATGGGTTTTAGTCCTTAAACCCAAAACTAGACACGGTGAGATTAATTTGAAATCTCTCTAATGTTCCCCTCTGTTTCCAGGGGGAATGTTTTGTATTTGGCCCCTCCATAATGGCCTTGTGATGCATTAGATGACGCACATTAGAAAAAGGCTAATAATGCCGTGACCCATTTTCACTCTTTTTACCAACTTAACTCGCTTTGTACAATTCCCCATAAGCTGCACTCTGTCTTCTAAAGGATATGTGGTTTTACCCCATTTCACTGAACAATGTGAGAACCGTGAATAATCTGCTTTAATAACAGATAAGACTGTTTGATTGCTATCATGAACACTTCAAGGAAGCTGAAATTCCTGCAGAAAAAGAAATGGAAGGTGTGCTAAGATTAGATTTGAAATATATCAATACAGCTTTATTAAGGAACATATTTTGTACTCAAGCAATTTGTATTCCAATAAAGGAATGATTTTATGAAACATACTGAGACATAAAGCGAATTTAGAGAAAGAAAATTAATTTAGCCTTATTCATAATTTAGTGTCATTGAGGGATATTTGCTCCATGGCTTTTAATGCTACAGCGACATCTGCTGGTTCATTCATAAATCAGATTTTTGGGGATAAAATCGAAAAAGATCGAAGGCCTATAATGATATTTCAGCAGTGGCGTGCACAGGCCTCCGGAGGGGCAGGGGCGAAATGGCGTTACAAGGGCATAATCCGGACCCGGGGGTTGGTTGGTTGTGGATGGATTGGGCTGGGTGATGGGTTTGGTCCCCCTCGGCTATAGGGGTGGGCGATATGGCAAAAATATCATATCACGATTTTTTTTATTTTTTTTTTTAGAAATATCACGATTCACGATTTTATCACGATTCTTTATCATGTTGGTTTTTCTATTTTGCAAGTGTTTTGAGCATTACAGCCAAACTAATTTCCCTATTATAAAGACCTTTTAGCCTTTTAAGGTAACGAAATATTAAAAAGGATGGTCAATATTTAGGCCAAAGTGGTTGAAGATAAAAATCTTTGTCATTATTTTATCTTTGTTATTAAAAAATTAGAACAAAGATACACATTACAAATACACACAATATACAAATAAAATAAGCAGTGTTTTATTTTCAGGTAGGCTACAATAGGTGTATTTAGCAGGAGCATTCAAGAAATTGAATGAACAAATATAAAAAGACATTATATAGACTGATTCCTATTAAAGCAACTGTATTAAAGTTTTTCAGTCAAGAGTAGTGAGTGATTTTTCTCTTTGTGTTTGGTGTTTTATTAACATTAAAGGAATAATTCACCAAAAAATAAAAATAGTGTGTAACACTTTAGAATAGGGAACAATTATTAACTATTAACTATGACTTTTCCATCAATAAATTCCTAATTTGCTGCTTATTAATAGTTAGTAAGGTAGTTGTTAAGTTTAGGTGTTGGGTAGGATCAGGGATGTAGAATAAGGTCATGTAGAATAAGGCATTAATATGTGCTTAATTACTACTAATAAATGGCTAATATTCTATTAATATGAATGCTAATTAGCAACTAGTTAAGAGACCCTAAAATAAAGTGTTACCAAATAGGGTTATTTTTATACCATCATTTACTCAATCAAAAGTTGTTTTAAACCTCAATGAGTTTCAACATAAAGATAAATTCAACATAAATGCTCTTTTGAAGAATGTGGAAAACCAAACAGTTGCTGGTCCACAGTGACTTCCATAGTATTTTTTTCCTACTATCAAAGTCAATGTGGATCAGCAACTGTTTGGTTACCCAGATTCTCCAAAATATCTTCTTTTGGTTCAGCACAAGAAAGAAATTAATACAGGTTGGGACAGCATGTGAGTGAGTAAATAATGACAGAAATAAAATTTTAGGGTGAACTATCCCTTTAATGACAGTCGGCTGCATGTTTAGTACTGTCCCTTTAAGACCTGCTCCCATCTAATATACAGGCACGCATCAGTTTCTCTCAGCTGTTTACTTTCATTTTAGACATAACCAACTGAGTCTATACATAAACTTTGTGTGTTTTGACAGTATTAGCACAAAAGATAAAAGATAGTTCAGTAATCAGGCGCTGTTTGACAGGCATTTTCGTGCGCGCGCTTTGGGTGTATGTGCTCAGAAAAAAAGCGCATGTCTGACCAGCGCATGAATGAAACGTTTAACCGGCAAGGCTTTAAAGCAGATGCAAATAATGTACTTTTGTGATTGTGAATAAGTGCAGTGTCCCGTGAGAGTAACTTTACCGCTGAGTTAACACTGAATGGATGTGGCGTTGTACAGTACATAGAGACGGCAGCGGCAGAACTGCAGCTGATAGAATGTGCGCTGTAGCACGATACTACAATATTTCTTCAAAAGCAGATCTTGGAGACATTTTTATCGTCCACGATCAAAAATCGTCATATCGAACACCCCTACCCTCGGCAGAAATCGCAGACCGAGGGCACCGGACCGCAAGGGCACTTTACCGACGGACCTCAAAGGGGCAGGGGCTCGAGCCCCCCTGGCCCCCCCCCCCTTGTGCACGCCACTGTATTTCAGTACACTATAAAAAGATTTTTCAAAGATGTAAATTACAAGAAAATACTATTTCAGTTTTTTAAAAATTTCACTTTTAATTCAGTGTATTTCTTCCCATTTCTTTGAAATTGTTTGTGAAATTTAGCAATTCCTTCAGTGAAATTAGTTTTCTTTTCATCATACATATTAAGAGCAAGTTTTAGGCTACTGGCAGAATGATTATGGTCGCTAAATATTTTACATCAGAACATTTAGAATAGAAAGACTATCTTCTTCTTCTTCTTCTTCTTCTTCTTCGTTTTGGTTATGCTAACCTTAAGGGAACATTCCATTTGTTCATTTTGCAAACAGTATGGGAACATTACTTTTGAATGTTCTCTGAATATTCTGTAACAATTAAAAAAAAAAAAAAAAAGTGAGATGAATGTCCAACTGAAGAGTTTCAGAAAAAACGTTTCATGAACAATGTATGAATAAATCGTTTGTAACATTTAAACACTATCAAAGACCAGATAACTCTAAACAAAAGTTTTATTAATGTTACTGGATGCACATTGTTCATAACGTTTGAGTGAACCGTCTCAGAATATTAGACAAAGTTGGGAATATACTAAAAAGGGTGTGAAACGACACTGGTTTTTTAAAATGTATTTTTAGATGCTATAAATGTATTTTTAGATGCTACTACTCTCTGGTTTTCCTAATTTTAAAACACTTCTTCTAGAAAATGTATAGCTGTAATTCAGCTCCCCTGGACTCCTCCCCTTTGCCTCAGTGTTGTATAAATGAAACATTGGCACTGCCATCAACACTGCCTGGAAGGATGAGACTGTAAAACTATGGAGAAACTTGGCATGATTCTGTTTGTTGCATTGCTTGCACTTTTTGCAGGGAATGGTAGGAGATTTTACTGCATGGATGGAGTGTTTGTGTGTGATTGTGGAAGTGAGGGATGCGATATTTGAATTTAGAAAACAATAGACTGAATTTACACATTAATGTTTCTTATTTAATTTGTGAATGTGTTGCTTACTTATTTGACAAGTAAATTAATCTGAATATTGGATTTTTAGTCATTACTGTATTTGTTTGTTTTAACCAATATAGCTTGTGTGCAAAGGTGATACTAACATTTCAATTCAACACATACATGCACAACAGTACTTGGATAATTTTGGATATTATTTTGTCTCAGTGCATCATGCTGAAGTGCAGATTCAGAATTGGACATGTGGTTATGGAGGACTCTGTCGTCGCTTCTGTTTTGATCAAGAATACGTTGTCAGTCACCATGGCTGTCCACGTAGATACAGGTGTGTTGATATAAAGTTTATATATAAAATAGTGCTATACAAAATTGTAATACTTATATAATGTAATATAGTAGTGAAGTTTAAAAATGCTTTTGAAAGAAGTATCTTATGCTCACCAAGGCTGCATTTATTTGATCAAAAATACAATAAAAACAGCAATTTTGTGAAATACTATTACAATTTAAATTTTTGTTTTCTATTAGAAAATATTTTAAAATGTGATGCAAAGTTGAATTTAGAAATTGTTTTAATATGCAGATTTATTTATTTTTTATTTTTTGGCTCAAGAAACCTTTCATATTATGTCAATGTTGAAAGTTGAAAAGAACAGCATTTATTTGAATCAGAAATCTTTTGTAATATTATAAATGCCTTTACTGTCACTTTTGATCAATTTAATGCATCTTTGGTGAACTTAAAAAAAAAAATTCTTTCAAATAACAACAACAGAGAAATCTTACTAAACGCAAACTTTATAATATAATATATAACATTTTAAGATTTATTAAACATAAACGTGAAGGTCATAACTCTTAACAATGGTTTGTTCATTATTTTCAGATGCTGTGCTGTGCGAGTTTAGCAGAAAAAAAGGTCACAATCTTAGGCCTCGACTGCTGATTGATTTGAAAAGTACATCCTCAGAAGAATGACTTCTTTATTTAGATTTCAGTACTGATATGAAACAAATGAAAAACTTAAATTATCATTATACAGTATAACTAATTCATAGTAATTAGCCTTTTGGCATTTAACAATAATTTTATAGAGGTGAAAATAATATTCCTGTTAAAATGGTTTGTGTTTGAAAAAAGAAAAGAAAAAAGAAGTGTGTTCATCTGAAGTGTGTGAGAATCTCAAAATAAAAAGCAGCTGAAGTAATAAGCTGTGGAACATTGCAATTACACATGGAGATGATATTTTAGCATACAACATAAGTGAGGCAGATCACAAACCGAGTAATGCTGATGGGAGAGCTAGAGCATGTCACCACCGTAAATCCTGGATTACAATTAATACGTGGTTCTTTTTCAAGAGAGGCATGCCACACATTTCCAACATTTAACTCTATTCAGTCTGTGTTTGTGAAAGTCAAAGGATGGTCTGGTTTAAGTGGAGCCAGCTTTGCTCTGCATTGTACAGCCACTAGACAATAACACATCCAATGCAGGCTCTGACCCAAATAGCTGTTTTGGAATGCTGCTTTTGTAAATCAAATATTTGCCAAACTTTTTTTACTCATTCTCTATCCAGAGATTTTCTGTTTTGCATACCTACATTATTACACAATAAACCAGAATATAGGATTTACAAGTCAGTAGCCATTCCCTATGTGCTAAAATCAACTTGATTTTATTGCATTATTTTATGGCAAAGGGTCAACATAAATTTTTTTATTATGTAATAGTGGTGGATTTCCAAAAGATTGTGTGTACCAAGATATCCACCTTTTTTGTAACAGGGAAGTAAGTTATTTTCTTTGAATGTGCAATACCTCTTGTATGGGTAAATAACTAGGATACAAACAAAGTGCAGTAAATGGTAAAACTATTTGCACAACAAACCAGAGTGTTTATGACTATGATAATACAATATAATAATATGATTTTAAAATACCAGTTTGTAACTGGAAGCGAATGTCATTTAAGGTAAGAAGGCTGCTCTAATATTAACTCTTAACTTTTTTTTTCACCTTATTGGAGACTTAAATTTATTATTCCAGCCCAAAACAAAACTAAAATGATTATTTTAAAGTATTTGATTTCTTTATTTTATTTTATTTTATTTTATTTTATTTTATTTTATTTTATTTTACCTTATTTTACTCTCTGCCGGCAGATGGCGACAACGAAACTTTGTACGTTAGAAACACATCCGGAGTACAGAAGAACATATTCCGGAAATATTAACTGATTTTAAATATCTGCTGGTGAATAAATTTATGGAGGAGCGAGGTTTTGTATTTATTTATTAAATAAGTGAACAGTTATTTAGCATGGACATATCCTCTGATGAAGCTGATGACTGGTTTATGGAGTCTCTAAACACGTGAGTTGCATTTGATCGCCTGTAATAGCGGTTGTGTTTTAACACTTACTGTGTTGCCTAACGTTACCTAGACAGCATTTTCTTGAGCACCAGGGACGTGTTTCATTATCCAGTAAATCTGCATCTTTTTGATTTCAGATACAAAGATCTGCATGTATTTCAACTCGAGCATCCGACAAAAGTAATAGAGTGGACGGGTGACAAAAGTAAATCTTCTCTGAATCTCCGACCATTTTGAATCATTAAAGTAGAAAATCTATTAAATTCTAAAGGCTGTTTTCATTCTGTATCCCAGGTATTTGTGTTGCAGGATACACTGGAGGAGCAAGAAGTGAAATCTTAGAGTTACTTCTGCCTCTGAAGTTATATGCAGGAGAAAACCAGGTGAATAAAGAAACTAGTATGTATTTTTTTGAATGAGCAATTCATTTGATTAACTGCTTATTGGTCACAAATTTAGGGTCTTTGTGCAGAAAGAGACTTCAAAGTACAGCATGGAGGCTTTTCAGAGGAACCTGTTGAGAGTTTGATACATATCCCTGGAACAAGGTATTAACTAGATCTTGATATATGTGAAGTGAAATCTCACCTGCTAATGGGATTTTTGATAATATTAATGCCTTTTCTATTGTGACATGTCTGTTTCAGTCTATTTACTGGCAAAATACTGCTGAGTTTGATTTGACACAATGCCAGCAACAGCAAGATATTGAGAAATAGTCAATTTTTCTCAGTTTTAAAAGTTTACAGGCCTGTTTGTCATCTGCTTGATTATTTGATATACGGTTCTTTACAGATGTGTGGTGACTACTGGAAGCTCTAGTTCAGCGTTGCAGATATGGGATATTGGAGGCAATGATAGTGGTAGGATTAATGTCTGTATAATTCATTACAAATGAAATTAGCAATGAGAAATTAAACTAATATTCTACATGCATTTGTTGAATCCTGTATAATTGTCTTCTAAATAGAAAATCGTTATAATTTTTAAATTATTTTAAATAATCTGACATTTTTGAATTCATGGAGCGTTTCGCAAATTCTTAACTTTTCATGCAGCATCTTACCTGTTTTTGCGACACAGATGTTATAAAAAAGACTGGAGTCATAAACCTCAAGAGCAAATCAGCAAAAGGCATTAAAATAGCACCAGGATTGACAGAGGAGCCAGCAGTCCTTCATGGTTCTTGTATAAGTGAAGTTCAGCTGACAGAGATAGCAACAGGACGGGTTCTGTATACAGTAGGTAATATCAAAACTTATTCATTTTTTAATCATTTTTAAAATGTTTTATTAGTACAGCTCATTTCATATTACTTATTTATTGTTTTACAGCGAAAGACTCCTCAGATTCAGTGAGTGGCTTGCAGTTTGTGAATGCTTGTGTGTTTCTCATTTGTGCAAGTAATGGCACTTTGCTCATGGGTGACACAAGAGATCCCTCGACTTGTCATTATTCGCTGCAAGACAGTAAGAGCGGTTTGCACTGGTCATTTGGGTTGAGGAGTGACAGCTCTCAGTCCGAACCTTCCTGTTGTACTGTAGCCAGACTCTCGTCCTCCGGTCACATGCTGCTGTCTGATCTAAGAGATTTGCAGAGTCCGTTTTGTCAAACCCAACTAAATGTGCAACACAGCACATCAAAGAATGACTTTCTGAATGTTTCTTGGGCTCCTGTTCTTGACAGATGTCTGTCTGTGTCGGGTAAGTAAAGAATGCTTCCATTTTTCCTGTCTCAAATAAAGAACAAACTTTTAGTTTTGTAAAGTTGTTAGATGCAAAATGTCATGTTCATCTTCCTTAATGAGAAGACCTCTGGTTACCAATGACCTGACGATTTGTTTTCTCAAATTCGGAAGGGTTTGATGGAACAGTGCATATCTACAATACTATGGATTGGAGTACAGAGGGACAGAACCCTCAGCCAGTTTTTTCACACCGAGGACATGAAATGTCACATGAAGCAAAATACAGCGGTTCTCCGCCTGTGATTACCACCCATTCTTGGCATCAGTCACGACCAAAAACTCTTCTCTCAGCAGCTACGGATGGATCTCTACATGTATGGGACTGGTTGGATAAAATCACTGACAGATGATGTTGATGTTCATTAGGTAATTAATAGTCAAAACTATTGTGTAATGATACAAGGAAATCCTTTATTCATTAGATTTTCATAATAATTTGCAGTCAAGGTACAATGTTTGTTACAATGTTTAATTTTCTCTCAATAAAAAAAAAACGTAATATGTTTTATAAAACAACATTTTTGCTGTAGCTGTTGGGTGATAACACAATGATAACATAATTAGGCAAGGTTCAACTAAACAGTGAATATTTTTACAACATGTCCTATTATTATTATTTGTCAGGAACTGTCAGCCACCTATATTGACTATAAAAGCTTTAAATAATTTTGAGCCTTGTTAAATCATTTTTGCTTTTGACTGGACAACATAGGCTAACATACAATACAAATAAAGATCTTCTACATTTAAGTCCCTATCTTCCATCAATAATTCTCCAGTAAACTACAAGAAGTAATACTCACAGAATTGATCTTTCCTGCAGCAGCAACAGTTGAGTCTCTCAGAAAGTCTGTCACCACTGACACTACACAAGCCCCTCATAGTCTAATAACCCACCCATGCTGTGCTCCCTTATTTATAGTATATAGACCCTTTTAGGGCCAATGTCACAATTACTTCACAGCGCTAGCTGGAGGCAAAACAAAGGGAAAACTGGAGATTTTAATAGAGAAAGATCATCACCAAATGTGACCTTTATTGTTAATCTTTGTTTGATTATGGGGAAGTGCCATATACATAAACAAATGGGCTAAAAGAAAACCCAATTTTTTGTTATTTCAGATAGATATGAAACATGTTGAGTTACTACTTGGGTTGAAAAATAGTAAAGCAAAACGGACTAGGTCTATATGTGAATCTTTTACGCTATTTGTATGATAGTCTCATACCTTTTCATTTTTTATTTTATTATTTTATTTTTTGTATCAAAATTTTACTGTACAGTATATTCTCATATTCTACATATTGTAGTCTATGCTCAATATTTTTCTATACAATATGTTGAAATGACTAGTGTTATGTTCATTGGCTGTAATATGACTGACATTTAATAAAAAATAAAATAAAATAAAAAAGGGAAAACTGGAGGCGGCCAATTCAAACCAGCGGAGATTCGGCTACATACGGAGCTTAAAATATCATCTTGTTGTGATGTTGGGTTCCAGAAGCGACGTAATACAGCCTCAAATTAGAAATTTTTATCGTATATCTGCTGCCACTGCCAGACAAAAAACCCGACGACAGCTGTGGTTAAACGCGATAAAAGGAGCGGACTGGACAGAAACGATTTTTGAAACATCAGTCAACATTGTTATGATATACATTTTAGTTGTAAGTGGTATGTATGAAATAACATTTCCATAATAAACATATGTAAATAATTATCATATTTAATGTTTGTGCAGTGTTTTGGTCATTCAGTGTTTCTGTGAGATTAACAATAAAAGAGAAAATTTAAAACACTTAATGGTGGAAATGGAAATGTTCAATGCTTTAGCTCTTTTTTATTTTTTCTCTGTATTTTTATTTATTAATTTTTTTGACTATTTTGTGCATGTATTTTGAACATGTTGTGCATGTTCTTGACTTCATATTTGGCAAAGCTCAATAATCTGTTGCTGCGGTTCAGAACTTTTTTTTTGTTTTTCATTGTGATGGATGACAAAGAAAATTTGGCCTTTGTGTTCCTCATATTTATATTCATATTTATATAACGAATGGGTATATAGATATTCAGAGATTTTACTCATATTAATGTCTAGGACTATAAATAATTGTGGCCAATGTGTATTAGAGAAAAAATATTTTCATAATGTGACTTTGTTGAAAAGTTAGATTTTTGTGTTTTTGTTTTAATTTATTTTATTTTTATTTACTTTTTAAAAATAAAAGATCAGAAGAATAAACAATACAGATTTATTTTCACAATCCTCTTTGATAATATTTTAGGGTGCCAATATAATTCTGACCATGACTCTCTAAAACAGCTACTTTATGTATAATATAATAATAATAATAATAAAAATATTACAAAACTGACTGGTAATTAAATTTAATTAATTTGTTTTTGGGTGAACTAACCCTTTAATCTGTGTTTCAGAAAGTCCTTTTTTAAACAAATATTAAAGGTGCCATAGGTGATTGTCTTCAGAAACATTTTTTGTTATTCTGGTTGAAAGTCTCTTCACATCCTGATAGCAATCATTAAGTTAAGTGGTCTAAATATATTTATCTGTATTTATATATTCTGTGGTGTAGGACCAAGAAATGTTTGTCCAATCAAAACGCTCGGTCCAAGCATTTTAATTGGCTTTCCTACCTGCCTGTAAACTTATGAATTAGCATACCTCTGCACACCCTGTTCGCGCAGACATGATACGTCATCAGCGCGTTCATGCGCACTGTGCAGACAAAGCAAGAATGGCAGGCAAACATCAACAACCCGATTTTCCTTCCTGGTATTGTAGTACTTTTACTAACTGTGCTATAAAGTTTTCTCACCGGTGAATGACACATGATGTAGCCCAGTGGTTCCCAATTCCAGTCCTTGCGCCCCCCGCTCTGCATATTTTGCATGTCTCGCTTAGTTAACACACCTGATTCAGATAACCAGCTCGTAAGAAGAGAGCTACGTGCATGCACTGTGTTCCGATTGACATGCTCCCTACACAGTGTTCATTGCTCCCTACTCCTTGAGCTGGGGAAATCCGTTGAAGTTTATTTCACTTCGGAACATTCACTCATGGATTTGCGCTGCGCAGCGTCTTCACACACAGATGAAACTTACCAGAGAAGTGTGAAGTGTGACATAATATACCTCTGTAAATAAATACAATTTAAATTCACATCTCACACACTTCAGTGCCCTTTGTATGGAACATATACGCTCGCTTTGAACTGGAATCATGGCGGAATATCTGGTGATGTCCACTTCGCAGGGCACTTATGACTTACAGTTGAACAGAACAAACGTTGGACGTGATAAGATATACAGTACATATGAAATGTGCAGAGCAGGGAGGGCGCGAGGACTGTAATTGGGAACCGTTGATGTAGCCTATTGTAGTAATTTAATGTTGTCTCTGGTATTCTGCTCTTTGAGCATATGTGCGTTCAGGGGGCGTGGCTTTGGACGGCGATTGCAGGGAGGGTGGGAAATTTGCTTTCAGTGCTATCAGGCTACAGTTAGCATTTTCCGAGATCTCCTATGGCACCTTTAACTATTCTAGATTAGGCCTACTCCTGGTTTAATTTAAACCCTGTCCGGGAAACCGGCCCTAAATGTTACTAACATTACTACCCACATCGGTTTACAGAAACATCTATACATTTTGAAATTTTCAGCATACTATAATACTAAAATTTGCTATTACATTTTAACACTTACATAGTATTTTACTTTGTGCTTACAGTGTTGTTTTGGGAAAATGAAAATAATTTATTGCTATCAGGAAAAAAACTAAATTTGGATGTAAATGACTACATAAATTCCTAATGTACAGTAAATGACAAAGAACACTGTAAAAAGGCACAAAAAAATTAAAACATGAAAACAAGTTTAGAAAATGTTCTACATCATACAAAGAACTAAACTTTTGCACAGGCAGAAGGGTGAAGCCCCTGCATTCCTGAACTTCAGGCAAGACTCCAAGGTTTGTATCATCAGATACTTTCTTTGGGTGGGAAAGGATTTTTCACTGACCTTCGGTCGGGGTCAGCTCCAACACATTTCTCATTAAAAACTGAGGTGTTTTTGAATGTTAGTGTTTTCTACACACACATATAGTTTAAAATGCTAGGTTTGTGTTTAGATTTTAGTACAGCAAGACATGTTAAAGACATGTTAACACTACATGTATTCATCTATGCAGCATATGGGCGTGGTGTTGTGTTGGCAGTGGACTTCATAGACAAAAATGCAAAGCAGAAGAGAACCCATGTGATTTTGATTATCATTTATAATGTTTAAAAATGAGGAAACACCATGTTCATGTTACATATTTGAAAGTTTACTGCCACAAATGCATCAAAAGCAGATACATTTAGCGTTAATCAGAAATAAAAAGGAATTCATCAAATTGTCTATTATATGAATTTAATGTGTAATAGTTAGATCTGTTCAAGAATTATTCCTTCTAAACTGCTGATAATGACTATTATGCTGATCACCATGAGTCTGTTTGGTTCCATATATATCCCAGTTTCCAAATCAGTATTTACAGAAGCAGTTTTCAGCAACAAAAACAGAGAGAAAATATGGATTTGTCGTGATTAGATATATTCATTTGCAGGTACTAAAAGAAAATGAACACTTTTACAGCTATTTCTCAGGGAGTTTAAACAGCAGAAAGGCTATTTCTTCATTCTCATGTTCTGTCCCACACTCCATGAGACAAGCAAAGCGTCCAGGCTCATACTCTACCAGATCTGAGTACGCACTGGGACCCTGATGCAATATCAATAAAGGTTCATCCGGCCACCCTGAGGAATCCAGTGGGGTTTTATTCAAGTAGAGACCAAGATCTACTCTACTTTTTGCATCGGAGGGATGGGAATAGAGCAACCATGTCTTTGGTGGACTACTCTGTTCTAGAAAACTCAACACACTCCCTTGACATCCGTTTCCGGTCTCTATCAGCTTGTCTGTGGATAAAACTGTGCCAAAATCCACTCCAGAGTTGTAGCTTAGAGCCTCCGTTCTGTAGCCAAGCTGGGTTCGGGCATTGCAGTACAGAGTACTTTTACCTTCCTCGTCAATGATCTCAGCCATCTGACACTCACACGACTCAACGTCCATTTGGTTTCCCACCTTCCATGTGATTCCTTGATCATCGCTGTAGAATACTAAAGCAAAAGGCGTGAAAGAGCAAAACAATGACGTGCAATCGGGGTTGCCTGTGTAACGAAAAGCATATGCTGGGATAATCAGTCTTCCTCCCTTCATTTGAACACCATGTCCTGGACCAACAGCAAAGGTGGCCCAGGCCTTCTCCTGCTCACCGATCACATCTGCTGTCAAGTCTATAGTACAGCTCCAGGTTTTGCCAGTGTCCTCACTGGTTATGTAACAAAGTCGTGCCTGGTTTGTGTTTTTCTTTATTTGATCGCCTTCAGAGACCCCAATGGGAACACAAATGAAAAACAGAAAGAGGGTCTTGGATTCTCTCTCATAGACAGGACATGGATTCATGCTGCGGTGGTTTGGTAGACAAGCTGAAGAGAGCAGCTGATGACCACTGACCCACTGAAATAAAAATCATGACATGATGTTTTATGACCTAATGAATGCCAGATTGGGTAAAGAATCTATGAAATAGTGAAGTTATTAAGAAAACTGTCAGTTAGGAATGATAATTTATGATTTTGGTTAAACATGTCTAGTACCTGAACTGTATTCTTGTCATCCTCCCACTTTCCTCTTTTCATCACAAACAATTCTGCATCTGTGTCACTTGGTGTTTTCCGTTTTTCAGCGAAGGCGAGGTACGTTTTATTTTCACTGATATAGATGAGAGCTGGAATTCTGTATGTCACCTGTCGTTTGCAACATCTACTTGGCCAACAACACCAACTTTGAGGCTGTTCCTGTTTGAATATTGTTGTTTTTATGTTATCCATTGTTAAATGTAAGACCTAGAAATAGAATAAACAGTATCATGTATAAGACAAATTATCAAATTATACTTTTGTTTTAAAATTATAAATAAAGAAAAAGAATTTTTTTTGGCTTTTTTGGTTTCAAAATGTTTTAAAAAATGATTTGAAAAGTCAGAATAAAAACACTCAAGGAGGCTGCAGTCCGGATAAGAATAATGTTTTTAAGAATAATGTCAGTTCCCCCGAGTAACCACAGGTGCAGTTCATCACATTAACATTTTTGTTATCTGTTTCTTCTCTTTTGTAGAACTATATGGGAGACTGGGGCTGATTGTCACATGAGGAAGTTGTCACAAGGACTATATCTATATATATACTGTGTATAGTTTTGTATGTTGGTTTCAAACACTAAATTCAAACAACTAGGCCTATATCATCATATTTTTGCTAATAGTGTCTATGTTCAAAGTTGAAGCCATGACAAGACCCTGCACAAGTGGTCTAAAAAGAACCTGTAAAAGACCTATCAATCACAGGAAATGGGATCATGTACAGCAGGGAGTGTCTAGGCAGTTTTCCATCATCAGTCTGAACATGAGTACAGTTTCTGTAGAATTTTTTTCTTTCCCTCCACTCCCTAAATCAGTCCATTGGATAAGAAATCTCTATATATTAAATCTCTATATATTATATCCGTTTAATATTAGCCTATTATTATTTTTTCTCTCTCATATATATTGAAAGGCTGTGGAATCTCCTTGCACTACATATTTTATAAAACAACATTTTTGCTGTGGCTGTTGGGTAATAACAACACAATAATACCACACTATAGTTAGGCAAGGTTCAACTATACATTGAATATTGTTACAACATGTCCTTCTGTTATTACTATTTGACAGGTACTGTCAACCACCTAGACTATAAATGCTTGGTTTCACTCTATTTTGATGGTCCTTTTAACATATTTTGTTGACTATAAGTAATGTTGTACCTACATATCAACTACCTCTCATTAGAGTGGTAGGGTTAGGGTTAGGGTTAGAATAAGATGATATGTACTTGCAAAATTACTTAGAAGAATGTCTGTTGGGACACCATCTCAATAAAGAGTTAGCAGATATTAAGCAGACAGTCTACTAATACTAATGAGAGTTTGTTGACATGTAGGTGCAAAGTTACTTGCTGTCAACAGAATGCTCAAAAGGGACTATCAAAATAAAGTGTTACCAAATGCTTTAAATAATTTTGAGCCTTGGTAAATAATTTTTGCTTTTCACTGGACAACATGACAACATAGGTTAACATACAATACAAATAAAGATCTACATTTAAGTCGCTATCTTTAATGAATAATTCCCCAGTAAACTCCAAGAAGTAATACTCACAGAATTGATCTTTCCTGCAGCAGCAACAGCTGAGTCTCTCAGAAAGTCTGTACGCAAGCCCCTGGTCGTCTAATAATCCACCCATGCTGTGCTCCCTTTATTTATAGTATTATATATAGCATCACAGGAAAATGTCCAAATTTGGTCATCTCAGCACATTTTTCATTCACACTTGCCTTGTCAGTTTTTGTTCCCAATTGTTATGTATAACACACTATACTCACAAAATTACTGCAAAATTACAAACTAAATGATATTTCAACTATAAGGAATGTTTTCTCTAACTAAATAACAACTATAAGGAATGTTTTCTCCACATGTGCGTGCATGAGTGATGGCATGTGAAAATTTTTATGTACTTAAAAAAACCAAAAAAATTAAAATGCTTTTTTTTTTTTTGGCAGTGGATAAACCTTTCTGAAACATCAGTCAACACTGTGATGACATAGAACTAAAACGTGGCATCCATGTATGAAATAACATTTCCATAATACACATATATAAATACTTATATTATTTATTGCTTGTTCAAGATACATTTTTGGTCATTCAGTGTTTCTGTGACAAAAGATTAACAATAAAAGAGGAAATTAAAAACACTAAATGCTGCTAACATTGCTACACCTCAGTTCACAGAAATCTCTACATTTTGAAATTTGCAACATACTATAATAGTAAAATTTGCTATTACATTTTTAACACTTCCCCAATATATAGTTTTTACTTTGTGCTTACAGTGTTGTTTTGGGAAACTGAAAAACATTTATCGCTATCAGGAGAAAAAAAACTGTAAGTTTGGATGTAAACGACTACATAAAAAATTCCTAATGTGCAGTAAATCACAAAGAAAACTGTAAAAAGGCACATAACAAACTATAATTTTGAGCAGGCAAAAGGGCGAAACCCTGCATTCCTAAGGCAAGACTCTAAGGTTTGTATCATCAGATACTTTCTGTCACAATCCCTGTTCTGTCTCTTGTATTTTGCTGTGGACTTTTATGTTGAAGTGTTTCTCTGCCTAGTGTTTCTGTCTTCACATGCTGTGTTTAATTCCTGTTTCCTTAGTCTGATTGTTTGTTCCCATAGTTACCCTTATGTGTTCCCATACAACTGCCCACGCCCCCTTGTTATCTCCTTTAGCTTGTCTGTGTGTGTGTGTGTAAACTGCTTGGGTTTCACTTGTGTTTGCAGAGGGGTATTCCAGAAAGCAGGTTATGTGACATACCCGGGTAAGTTTAAGGGTAAGTTAGTGGATAACCTCAACTTTCGGTTCCAAAAACGGAGGTAACTTTCAGAGTATGTAAGTAACCACAGTAACTTGCTCTCTGAAGATAACCTGCTCTGGAGCAGGTTATGTTCCAGGGTTAGTTCACTTCAGCGCTATCAGCGCATGCGTGATCTACTGAC
>JAFVLL020007173.1:49812-64118 GCA_021397915.2 Tor tambroides | reverse complement strand
TCAGCCATCTGACACTCACACGACTCAACATGCATTTGGTTTCCCACCTTCCATGTGATTCCTTGATCATCGCTGTAGAATGCTAAAGCATAAGGTGTGAAACTGCAAAGCGATAAGCAGCAGCATGATGTGCAATCAGGGTTGCCTGTGTAACGATAAGCATATGCTGGGATAATCAGTCTTCCGCTCTCCATTTGAACACCATGTCCTGGACCAACAGCAAAGGTGGCCCATTCTTTCATCTGCTCACCGATCACATCTGCTGTCAAGTCTACAGTATGGCTCCAGGTTTTGCCAGCATCCTTACTAGTTACATAACATAGTCGTCCCTGGCTCTTGTTTGTGCGTATTTGTTCGTATTCAGAGACCCGAGTGGGAACACAGACAAAAAACAGAAAGAGGGTCTTGGATTCTTTCTCATAGACTGGACATGGATTCATGCTGCGGTGGTTTGGTAGACAAGCTGAAGAGAGCAACTGTTGACCACTGACCCACTGTAATAAAAAGCAGGCTATGTAAGTTGTTAAGAAAACTCAGGAATAGTATTTCATGAATTTTTTTGTTTTTACCTCAACTTCTTGAGTTTTGGCATCCTTCCATGTTCCTCTTCTCATCACAAGCAATTCTGCGCTTGTGTCACTTAATGTTTTTCTCTTTTCAGCAAAGGCAAGGAAGGTTTGGTCATCACTGAGATAGACGAGAGCTGGAATTCTGTATGACACCTGATTTTTACAACAGCAACACCAGGTTTGAGGCTGTTCCTGTTTGAATATTGTTGTTTTGTTTATTTCTTTAAGACAACCTGAACTGCTTCTTGAAGGTGTCTTGTTACCCATTGTTAAATTTTAGCCCTGGGAATAGAATAAACAGCATCGGTATCAGTTTTTTAATGTGCAAGGTTAGAAAAACTCTGACTTTTGCTTTGTCATTATGGAGTATGGAGTGTGAACTGATGTGAAAAGAAATAATAAAAATGGCACATCAGAGCAGCCTCCGAATTCAAAGTTGGGTTACCTCATTTTATTGTATTAAATCACAAGAACACTTTATCCTATTTCTTTAAAATAATTCTTAAAAATTAATAACAGTATGGCATTAATGTTTGCTATACATACCTCTGTAAGGAATTTTCATGATTTCTGTCCTTGACAATAAATTAAATAATAATAAATATTGTAAAATAATATTTTTTTCAACTCAACATTGAGATTTCTATCTACACTGAGATTTACAACTTATACTGTCACCTGGTGAGAATGGTAGGCCTATAGTAAAGGATTGTACAACACCTCACAATTTTACTGACCAATAAAAACATCATAATGGCAGATTTACAATCCAGCAGACAAAACGTATAATGATTTTTTTTGTTGCACAACTTCTGCAGCCACACTCTTCTTGCTGATTGTGTGTGCAAAATCTAATGGTTACAAAAATGATCAAACCTTGCCAAAAAGCACAATACTGCTAGAATAAAAAGAGTCAAAAGGGACGCACCCCAGATGAGAAGAAGCCTTCACAGGTAGGACAAAGTGCAGGAATCGCTTGGTCTGACGTCCAAACAATGAGTATAATCACTGTACAGACAGAAGTTACATAAGAAAGTTTTTGCACTTCAACCTGCAAATTTATTGACGCCACTTTAGTCTTTCTTGCTGTGTGAAAATAAAAACATTAGTGTTAACAATTTGGGACAAATACATTGTAATTTAATGGAAAAACTGTAATTGGCTGAATATTGTGCAGCATCAGAAGTTATAGCTGGCCAACCCCCTTTATTCAGAGGTTGTGCTCCAAATGAGCATCCGTAAAAACTTTTTATTTTTGGTCAGTTCTAACAATGTTTTTATTTTATTTTAAGGTGACACTGACATCACAAGAACACTCAACATACCTATGTATTCTTAAAATTTAATAAGTAATTTTTTTTATTTTATTTTTGTCCTTGTCAACAGTTCTCCCCATAAGAAGTAATACTCACAGCAATTTTTTTTTGCAGCAGCAGCAACAAATGATTCTTACAGCAGGTTCGTCACCACCTCTCAAGCCTCTCATCAGGTGTAACCAAAACATACTGAGCATCTCTTATTTATAATATCCTGTAACCACCCTGGAAATTTCTGAAACTAAGTTAAACATTTACTAAGTTAAAGAGCAGGATGATAAGCAAGAATCAATATGCAGTCATATTTTAATTCATTTTACAAACAGACTTCCTGCAAGGTGAAAAACGTCGTTTATCCATTTCATTTACTATAGTCTGTAATTATACAAGTAAAAGAGAGCATAAAGTATTTTTTCTTCATGTCTGTGAATTAAATGTTAAATACCAATAAACACAAATTTGTTTAACACAAATAAAACCAGTTATAATGTGAATATACAAAATATTTTATTAAACATGCAACTTTATTTAAAAAATACATATTTTATAGTATTAAAAAACTGTGCCCAACATATTTACAATTATTTATATATTTTTAATATAAATTTTGATAAATATAGGCTTATTAATGTGCTAATTTGATGTGCAATATTTTATTAAAATTAATTAAAATCAAAATGTCCTTAAGCTTCTGAATATGCATTTCTTACATATTCTCTTGTTTGCCACTCCAATTGCAAAAGAGATTGTGAAGTGAACTGCAGCCAAGTATGGTGACCCATACTCAGAATTTGTGCTCTGCATTTAACCCATCCAAGTGCACACGCGCACACACACCCGGAGCAGTCAATGCTGCAGCGCCCGGGAGCAGTTCAGTGCCTTGCTCAAGGGTCTCACTTCAGTCATGGTATTGAGGGTGGAGAGAGCGCTGGTTATTCACTTCCCCCCCACCTACAATCCCTGCTGGACCTAAGACTTGAACCTGTGACCTTTGAATTACAAGTCTAACTCTCTAACCATTAGGCCATGACTTCCCCGTTAATCAGTTTGCATTAGTTCTTCTGTTTGACACAATCCTGAAGGGCTGTGTTGGATAAAAAAAAATGCATTACTTGTTTTATTGTGTTTATATAACTGCTATTTATTACATTCCAATTAGCTTGCTTTATCTGGCACGCCATATGGCTGTTGTCTGGCAAAAGTCCGGTGATTTTCCAAGTTACTGCTGATTTGAATTTTAAGTAGATACAGACACATCTATTATGTTTACTAGACTGGGTGTGGAAAGCATTGACAGATGCTATCACTAATATTTTATCACTAAGTACAAAAGGAGTTGAGGACTGTACATTGAGCTTATGATGGTGACATTTGGAGTATCTGGAATAATTAGAGAATAATTATTAAATGATTTATGAGCCATGTTATGTGCATGAATTATAAACACTGGGATAACTTTATCTCTTCTGTCAAAAATGAAATATGGTCTCCACCCCTAATGTTGCCAACCCTGCACAAATGTTTAAAAACACACATCTTATCTTTACTGAGCACTCAAATAATACTGAAAAGAAGTGAAAAGGTGTGATACAGCAGAATACACAACATGATACTGATGCCCTATAATGGTTTTTTCTAAAAGTGCTTAATGATTTCAAGAGGTAATAGTGAAATTTATTTGAATTAAAACTACAGTTTGCACATTTTACTGCTAAAAAGAACAAAAACCCCACACTGTATCAGTTGCGAGTGTCCATTGGAAACCCTATGGATGCTCAATTAAGACAGATACCAACTTGTGGGTATTATAATTTGCAAACTAAAAGAAAATGTTGACTTTTGCTGTCTCATTTAGCACCCTTGGCCTAAATGACGTCACTGAGTTTAAAAAGGCCAAAGGCTATCCCTTCAACCTCACTGATCTCTCCACATTCCATGAGACAGGCAAAGTGTTTTCCATCTCCACAGTGAGCCAGATCTGAGTATCCACTTGGACCATCATAGATGAACAATTTACGATCCTCCCATCCAGAAGCATCCCATGGGGATTTATTCAGGTAGACGCCAAGGCATGCTCTCTTGCTTGGATTGGTTGGATGACAATAGAGTAGCCATGTTTTTTCAGTTGCTTGATCAGGGGCAAAACTCAACACACTTCCTTGGCAGCCATGTCCGGTATCTGTCAGCTTACGTGCAGATGAAGGCTTGTCAAAATCATCTCCATTATTCTCGCTTAGAGCCTCGACTCTGTGGCCGGATATACTTCGAGCATTGCAGTAAAGTTTACTGTTACCTTTGTCATCAGTGATCTCAGCCATCTGACACTCATTAGACTCACCATCTACACGTTTTCCTAAATGCCAAGAACTTCCTTTATCATCACTGTACAATGTGAATGCACACGATGTGGGTTTACAGCTGGGTGAGTTGCAAGGATACACATATGCTGGGATAATCAGTCTTCCGCTCTTCAATTGAACACCATGTCCTGGTCCAACAGCAAAGGTGGCCCAGTTTTTCTCCTGCTCACCAATCACATCTGCTGTCAGGTCTGTAATATCACTCCAGGTTTTGCCAGTGTCCTTACTGGTTATGTAACAAAGTCGTGCCTGATTCTTATTCTTGTGTATTTGTTTGTATTCAGAGACCCCAACAGGAACAGTGATGAAAAACAGAAAGAGGGTCTTGGATTCTCTCTCATAGACCGGACATGGATTCATGCTGCGGCGGTTTGGTTGACAAGCCGAAGTGAGCAACTCATGACTACTATCCCACTGAAAACAAAAAGAAAAATAAGAAAAAAAGGCTTAATATTAAAAATGAAAATTTGCTAAATGTGCTTACCCTCAGGCCATCCAAGATGTAGATGAGTTTGTTTCTTCATCAGAAAAGATTTACATCACTTGCTTACCAACAGATCCCCTGAAGTGAATGGGTGCCATCAGTTCAAACACCTGATAAAAACATTACAGTAACCCACAAGTAATCAACACGACTCCAGTCTATCAATGTCTTAAGTGGCAAGTAAAATACGAGTCCTCTATCTATAATATTAATTTTTCCAGTGAAAATAAGCGTTTACAAGCAAAGTGTCCAATTCAGTTCTAAACAAATATGTCTGTGGATTCGTAGAGGACAACAAGGGCTGTTTCTTACAAACATACAGCTTTTCATGTTACAAGATGCGTGGATTACTTGTGGGTATAAGTGTAATGTTTTTATCAGCTGTTTGGACCCTCAGTCTGACGGCACCCATTCACTGCAGAGGATCCATTGATGAGCAAGTGATGTAATGTTAAATAATTCCAAATCTGTTTTGATGAAGGAACAAACTCATCTACATCTTACATGGCCTGAGACAGGTGAGTAATTTTTCATCATATTTTTATTTTTGGGTTAACTATTCCTTTAAAGCTTAAGTTCCAGATAACTGTCTAACAATGTACAATACTGACTAAATGTTAACGTTGCAAGACTGACCTCAACTCCTCCATCCTTCCATATTCCTTTTTTCCTCACAAGGACATCTGCATCCGTGTCATCTGTGGTTTTCCGCTTTTCAGCAAAGGCAAGAAATGTTTGATTGTCACTGATATAGATGAGAGCTGGAATTCTGTATGTCACCTGCATTCTTTCAGATTTCTGAGGCTCCTGTTTGAATAATGTTGTTACTGGAAAGGGTCTTGATTTGCTTCCTGGATGTGTTTTGTCCATTGTTAAATTTAATTCCTAAAAATATAATAAGCAGATTTATATTAACAAAAAAAAAAAAAAAAAAAAGTCACAACAAGGAAAGATTAAGCAATATAAGTTAAGTCAAGTGGTGAAGTCTTATAAAGATCTTAAGTTATAAGTTATAATAAGTTACTTATAAAGAAGTACTTTAACGGTTGTTTTTGTTGTACCTTGTCCTTCTTTCTTTTGGCTGTTCTCTCCGTATCCACAATAGGGATACTGAATTGTGCAATGTATGCGTTTGTTGCAGTTGGAAAGTGTGTATTTCCCTTACTTTGATCAAATTACAAGCAGAATTATAATGTAAACCACAACACAAAGCACATGCCTGAAGCAGATAATACAAATAAGCGGAAGCGAACTCGCCCGTCGCGCCGTGGTTTGGCATGAGCGCCTTGTTGGCTTTGAGCGCGCTGAGAAATGACGATTGTTCTTTTCTACCGCAAAAATGAAATTAGCATGCAAACTGCAAGCTCCACACACGCTGAGTCTTCTTTTTATATAAAAATCTCCTTTTTAATATAGATTAGCGAACCTCTCAAAAACAGCTTTGAACGTGAGGAGTCTAAATAGCAGTCTTGAGATTGATGAAGTGGAACGAGTCATTTCAGAAGATTTTTTATTTATTTATTTATTTTTTTATTTTTTTTCAATATCAAAACAACATAACATTAAAAGAAGGCGTGTACTTGAATGAAATTTTGATAAAAATTAAAAGGTAATTAAATAAATAAGAAAAAATAAAACAATCATACGGTATATTGCAATCATAACTTATTTATTTGTTTATAGGTTGAAAGTGTTTTAAAACTTAAGGAGATTTAGTAGTAAAAATAAAGTAAAACAGAAATTGAGTATTTTACAAGATACAAATTTTAAAGAGTTAAGGCATCATGATTGTGGAAATTTCCCATCATATAAAGTTCCTATTGAGCCACAGAAAAAAATACTTACTAACTGCAGAAATGTTGAATAATGAAATTGAAAAGCAGAAAAAATTAATTTAGAAGTTAAATGTCAAAATAAATAAAAAAATGAGCAACATGTGGCAAAAACTAAAAAACTAGAGATTAAAAATCATGCGTAAAGAAGAAAATTGAAGTCAATGAAAACTACATTATCATGGCGGAAGGAAAAGTAAAAAAGTATGTGTATGAAAAAATACTATAGTAATTTATAATATAGTGTTTTGAACCATATAATGTACTTGAATTAATTTGTTGTAATAATTCTATAAGTTGTAATGATATATAACAATATAGCAATATAAACAAACTTACTTTACCCAATACTAATGCTGAAGTTTTCTACAACTAAGTCAAATTACTATATCATTTACAATTTACTGTAGTAAAAACTAAAGTATACTAGCCTACAGTATTTATTACAGTTTAGCAGTTCACTATAATAATCTCTACAGTATGAGTGTAGCATTCTAGCATAAGTATTTATTATTAAATATATAATATATACTGTATAATACACTTTACTATAGTATAGTTCTAAAAATATATTATTTACTATAAATTGAAATATTTTTCATGTGAAATTGTATTTAATTGTTGGATTAATGCTAACTTGATATATAAATAATATAATAGGCATTGTAACAAGAAACTTTAAGCTTCGTCTTTAGTTTTACAATTGGATATATATGATTGATCTTTTTTGGAGAAAATAAATTATATTCATGGTTTCTTGCATTATTATTATTAACATTAATATTTACTGCATTTGTTGACATTTTCCAACTGAAAATATTTAATATGTTTTTCCATCTATAAACTTCTACTCTTTCGATTCAGAGAATGCCAGCGATTTCTTTTTGACAATGCACAACATGCTGCAAAAATTTTTCGCCTTTTTGTGTTAGCATCTATTTTAGGCGACAAGAACGTGTTCATGAGAATGCACACATTAAAAATGGCGCTTCAAAAAGTCGATTGTCCATGGAATGTGAAAATCTTATTTGTTCTCTTATCGATATTTCATGATTTTTTGGCATATCCCATTAAACATTTACACAAAAGCGAGGATAAGTTTAAGTTGGAGTTACCTGTGCAACGCTACAAGTGAGTGTTCTTTTTTTCTTTTGCCAGATTTCACTTTTTTCACAGATGTGGTGGAACGCGAATGTACCACATTTCCACTTTATCTACTGTAAAACACAATTTAAAATGAATTTGTGACCTGAACTCCATCGAGTCTTATTGTCGCTTCAAGTGTAGCAATAACCAAGCCTGAGTCAAAATTATCCATTTTTCTTTTTATTACCAAAAATAATTAGAACATTAAATAAAGATCATGTTCCATGAAATTTTATAAATATATAAAAACTTCGTTTTTGATGAAATATACATTTGTTTTCTCAATATTTTGATTTTTTAACTCGAATTCAGATTTTCAAATGTATCTGTGTGTCACTATCGCAGCACAAACCATACATCAATGGAAAGATTATTTATTCAGCTTTCAGATGATGTATAAATCTCAATTTTGAAAAACTGACACTTAAGACTGGTTTTGTGGTCCAGGATCACATTTCAGAATCATAAATGGCAGCAGCATTCCACATCATGCAAAATGCCACCAACCACCAGTGCACCAGTTTTCTTGATTTTGGTTTTCTTGATTTTTGTTTTATTTTCTATGGTTTGTTTGTTTATTTATTTACTTGTTTATTTGAAGCAGGTACAGCTACTGTATTTTTAAGGAGGATAAATGTTATATGTAAATCATTTTGCTGTTTTGTTTTGTTCAGTCTGATGTAGAATTGTTTTGTCTGTTCTATGAAAAAAATGGTCAGTTATGAAACGGTCAAAAAAAAAAACCAACATTTTTTCAATTAAATCAGATGTTCAAACGCCCAAGCTTTGTTTTATTTATTTTACTTTTTTCTTTGTATTCAATACACTGTTCAATAATATTGTTAATCGTATGACAAAACAAATGAATAATAAACTGTAATTTTAACTTTAAAAAACTTAGCGTTTGTCTATAATAGTATATTGTCTTTAACTCAGCATAATTCATATCTATTATGTACTATAAATACACAAACACACACAAAGACACACATTTTTTCGATAAAATCGCTTTAATAAAAATATTGATAACGTGGTTTTAAACTTCAAAACTGTCACGTTAAACTGAAAACACGGAAGTAGGTAAGACAACACATACTCCGCCCGCTTCCGGCCTGGAGCTGCTGTCCTCGCGCTGCTGTGATGTAATGGTTCTGCGGTTCTGCAGTTAGTCCTATCTCGCGGCAGCGAGAGTAATAGGCCAGATGCAACAGCTGGGGCACGTTCAGGCTCACACTGATTAATGTAACATAAAAATACTATACACATTTATATATTTTGCTATTGTATTTGAATTATTTCATAAACTCTATGCTCTGTTGTGTGGTAAATATTACAATATCATAGCACAACAACAGTGATCAGCAATAATGACAAGCCTAATACTCACAATAAAAATAATAAGGTCATATAGATCATAACACAGTCTAGGAGGTAAGAAGTGGATTATCCTTCACCTGAAATTTATTTTCATCCTGAAATGCGATGGAAATGTTGGATCACAATAATTAGGAACCACAGTTTCCACAAATCCCTTCACTCGATTGGGATGTACTCTTTTATTCTGGACAGCAAGGGCAGTGACTGTAACATCGAGCGTATTTTGCAGTATTAAACACATATTTACACCGATTTCATCAGGCTCCGAAAATTCTTCAAAAAGAGCACAATGGCCTTCTCAGCTGCCATATTTGCAACACTTGCGTCATCAGAACAGAGTGTTCAACGCATCACCGTTTCCGTTTAATAAACGTTTTGCACCGTTTTTTCGGGGCTGAACGCAGCCCTGTTTTTAGTTACCACGAAATAGCTGCTTTTCTGTTTTGAAAAGTAAATGTCTACAAGGTTTGAAACACCAATCCGTGCGATCAAGGTGTTTATAAAAATTCTATTTCTACAAATAACTAGTTTTTAAATGATTTGTTTGCGTTTTAAAGTCATGGTTACAGGACTGACAATTAAAGATCGCCCCCTACTGACAAACTTAAAATATAAGATAAAGTGAAAAAAATGGGACAATTCCTTTTAGATTTCACATCCTGAAATTATGCACAAGCTGGGAAACAACTTTTAATATTATAGCCTATTTTTTTTTTTTACAATATTACATCCACTAGTATCTTATCAATATATGTAATAAAAATGCAAAAATAATATATAATACTACTCTTTGTTTAATGAAAACACTTAATTGATTCTGTCCACTATGAGCTTGTCATGAAAAGGCCAAAAGGCACACTTATGGAGAATGATATAACAACAGTACTATTTGGCTGCCAATTATATCCATGTAACTCAATCAGTGAATTTCAGTTAAAAGCATGACCAGACTAAACTGAATCATACCGTAAGTTTTAATGACACCAGTCTGTAACAGTGTTGTTGATAGTGTCCTCTTAAATTACTTTAAATAACTAGACTGTTCTGATTAATCTGTGGTAATTACAGCTATTTCCAAAAAAAATGACAAAAATAGTGTCAAAAACTACACTAAAGATAAACATGTACATGTACAAATGTCAAACTAAAGTAACTTTTGCATCCTGAGCCAGTAAGTAATATAGAGAAAATCTTAAAATATTTTAAAAATTGTACAATTTTTACAATGAAACTAAGTGAATCAAAAAAAAAAAAGTCTACACAGTTCAATGTAAAAATCATGCAGTCTACATGACATAGGACATCATACAGTCCTATTATTAAGATCAACAAGCATATAAGCATTTTCTTACAACAATTACAAGGTAAAGCATACCTTACATGTATCAAGCCAGTACCAGTACAGTCATAATTTATTTATCATATCAACATGTGCTTAATTTTTTAAATCATAACAGTTTCATGATTTCAAGCGATGCTGGGACTTCACCTCAGATAAATTTATCTGAATTCAATATACAGCTATTCTCGCCTGTTTTTTGTTTTGTTTTTTTTAATCCACCAGAAAGATGCAAATCTAACCCAGAAGGAAACGTTAAAGGAACAGTTCACCCAGAAATTAAAATCTGCAGAAAATGTATTTACCCTCGCCATAAGATGTAGATGAGCTTATTACTTCATTGTAACAGATTTGGAGAAATTTAACATTACATAATTTTTTCACCAATGGGTCCTCTGCAGTGAATGGGTGCCATCAGAATGAGAGATGAAAATATTTATTCAGAACTGTTCTTACTTGCAGTGCTTACATTTCTCTTTTGATTCAGTCAAGAGGACTGAATCAATGGTCTAAAGTTAAAAACATCTTAATGAAGGATTTGTTTGTTACAAACACAGCTTTTCGTGTCACAGATGTTCATTGATGGACTGGAGTCATGTGGATTACTTTTAAGTTATTGTGACGTTTGTATTCAGCTGTTTGAACTCTCATTCTGATGGCACCCATTCACTGAAGAGGGTCCATTGGTGAACAAGTGATATAATGCTAAATTTCTCCAAATCTGTTCAGATGAAGAAACAAACTCATTTATATATCTCGGATGACCTGAGGATGAGCAAATTTTATGCAGATTTTCATTTTGGCATGAACTACTCCTTTAAAAGATCTCACAGGAAGTACTCTTTTACCATTTCAAGTGCACATTAAATCGCTGAGTTTGAATTCCACAAAGGCGATTTCCTCAATCTCACTTTTCTCTCCACACTCCATGAGGCAGGCAAATCGCTCCTCACACTGTGTCAAATCTGAATATCCACTGGGACCCTTATGGATGATCCACGGTCGGTCCCAAGCAGAAGTTTTCAAGGGTGATTTATTCAAATAAACTCCAAGATCCTTCCTTTTCTTTTTATTAGTTGGATGGGAATACAGTAACCATGTTTTTGTGTCTGATTGTGTCAAGCAATCATTTGGGCTCTTCTCCTCTTCATCCGACGGCTCGGGCACAGGGAAGCTCAGCACGCTACCCTGGCAGCCATGATGGGGCTCCACGAGTTTCTGAGCAACATGAGGATTGTCAAAAGCTGCCCCGCTGCTCTCACTTAAAGCCTCCACTCTGTGGCCACATGTACTACGGGCGTTGCAGTACAAATGACTCCCATTAGCATGGTCTATGATCTCAGCCATCTCACATTCACAGGATTTCATCGGGATTTTTCCTCCCATATGCCAGGTGACACCACAGTCATCACTATAGAACGATAAAGCATGAGGCTTGACTATGAGTGGAAAATGAAAGGGAAAACACCTACAATGTATGTAATAAACATAAGCTGGAATGATTAGTCTTCCACTTTTCATCTGAATACCATGTCCTGGTCCAACTGCAAAAGTAGCCCAGTTGCAAATCTCATCTCCAATAACACTATTTGTTAAATCTGTTAACTTGCTCCAGTTCTGGCCATAGTCTGTACTAGTGATGTAACACAGCCGTGCTTGGTTTCTACCCGTAGCAATCTGGTGATACTCTGTGGTATTGCCCAATATGCAGACAAAGAACAGATAGATGGTTTTGGATTTCCTCTCATAGACTGGACAAGGATTCATGGTGCGATGATCCGGCAAATGAGCAGAAGAGAGTGTTTGAGCAGGAGACCACTGAAAACAATGACAATTAATTAAATTGTGTATAAATCTTGAATTATAAAATGATACATTATCGTTAAAAAGTTTGTGGTCAGTAAAAATTTTTTAAATGTTTTTGAAGTTTCTATGCTACCAAGGCTGCATTTATTTGATCAAAATACAGCAAAAAACAGTAATATTGTGAAATATTATTATCATTTAAAATAACTATTTTAATATATTTTAAAATGCAATTCATTACTGTGATGGCAACGCTGAATTTTTAGCTTTGCCATCACTCCACACAAAGGTGTCACAAATGCATAAATTTGTATTTAGCACTTAAAATTTTGAAAGTAAATCCTTTCAGAAACAATTTACCTTCAACTTAAACTTTCAGGTGAAAACCACACTTCGAAACATACCAAAATTTCCTTTGATCAAGGCAAATCAACAAGAAACGCTCTTCTCCGACAAATGTACTGGACAAGACAATCCTGTCATCACTCCAGTCTTCAGTGTCACAAGACCTTTGGATACTATTCTAATATGCTGATTTGGTTTGCAAGAAACATTTATTATTATTATTATCAATGTTAAAAACAGTGGTGCTGCTTAATGTTTTTGTGGAAATACTGATATATTGTTTTCAGAATTTCAGAACAACAATTATTTGAAATAAAAAAGTTTTTTCTGTCACTTTTGATTAATTTAACTCGTGCATGCTGAATAAGAGTATTCATTTCTTTAAAAAATAATAATAAAAAAAATAGTACTGACCCCAAACTTTTCAACTGTAGTGTATATTGTAAACTACAGATATACTGGTACATAATATGTAATCTATATGATTAAATTACTTGAAGGGATCCGTTTTCCAGTGATCCTTTTCTCATGACCAACACTTTTGCATCACTGTCACGTGGAGTGCTGCGCTCTTCAGCAAAGACAAGGAAAGTCTGACCATCACTGATGTAGATTAGAGCAGGAATCCTGTATGTTTTACCATCCTTCTGTTGGAATAATGCTGTTCGTGCAGGCAGGGCGTGCTGGGCTTCTGGGTGGCTTTTTGACACCATGCTGTCAATCATTCCTAGATAAGCAAGTAGGTAAACATATAGGTATATAACATGAAATGCAGAAGACTTTGAACTTGAGGCATTTTCATGCACATATCTAGACACTTCTTGGATTTGAGGTGTCTTCAGAAATTATTGGTCCTGCTGTTATTTAATAATAAATATAAATATAAAATATAAATCATATAACTCGTTAAAAAGACTTACGCCCTGATCCCACGCGGTATAGACATGCATAATCAAATGATACGACGCCAATAATATCATTTTTAATTAAAGATATTAAGGCAAAAACTGAAAATACATACAATCTGTTCACGTTCCATATAACGTGTAGTATTCCGTTGAAATGTACCGTGCTGATGCAGCTCTCCGTCTCCAGCTTCCTCCACTGCAGACAGCTGAGAAAGACGACAGCGGAAACTAATTCGGTGCATTGTGGGAAATGTAGTTCGGTACTATCAGGGACGCTGTAAACATATTCAGTTCAGCTGTAACCTTTTAAAATTAATTTATAATTTTTTTCAAATTGTATTCATTGAGTTAAAATCTCAAAAGAATCAGTGAACGTGGCAAAAGTACTACATTTACCATATCGTGTAACTACGGCTGCTAGGATACCATGCAAGACAGACATGTCTTGTTTGTAAAAATATTCGAGACTAAGCGCATAGTAGAAGAGACTCAGTGGTTCCAAGTTAATGTAAGTTATTTTTCTAGAGTTACTAAATCTTAACGTTTGTGGTTAACGGTTTATTTGGTATGTTTTTTTTGTTTTGTTTTTTTGTCGTGTTGTAATTGCTCACAACTTAATGTTGTCTTGGAGGTAACAGCTCCCTGAAAGAAATGACAGGACAGGGGATTTACAAATTGGACAATGGACAGAGTTACCCGAGAGGGGGTTCAGCGAAAAATCGGCAGCTGTCAGCAGGAAGCGGCTGCCATCGACAGCCGGAAGGCAGTTACTGGCAGCCGGAGGGTAGGAGGGACCTGCCACTCGGTAGCAGCCAATCAGTATC
>JAFVLL020007173.1:0-49714 GCA_021397915.2 Tor tambroides | reverse complement strand
TCTCTCTCATAGACAGGACATGGATTCATGCTGCGGTGGTTTGGTAGACAAGCTGAAGAGAGCAGCTGATGACCACTGACCCACTGAAATAAAAAGTATCATGACTGTGTTCATGCCAGGCTACTGTAAGTAAAGAAAACTCTGGAATAATATTTCATAATTTTTTTGTACCTCAATTTCTTGAATCTTGGCATTCAGTGTTCCTCTTCTCATCACAAGCACTTCTGCGTTTGTGTCACTTAATGTTTTTCTCTTTTCAGCAAAGGCAAGGAAAGTTTGGTCATCATTGAGATAGACGAGAGCTGGAATTCTGTATGACACCTGATTTTTACAACAGCAACACCAGGTTTGAGGCTGTTCCTGTTTGAATATTGTTGTTTTGTTTATTTCTTTCAGATAATCTGGTTTGCTTCTTGAAGGTGTCGTGTTACCCATTTTTAAATTTTAGCCCTGGAAATAGATTAAACAGCATCAGTAACAACAATAGACACATCCTAGTATGCAATGCAATTATTTCAATTTTTTAATGTGCAAAGTTAGAACAATTCTGGTTTTTGCTTTGTCATTATGGAGTATGAACTGATGTGAAAAGAAAAGAAAAAAAAAAGAATAATAAAAATGGCACATCGGAACAGCCTCTGAAGTCATAGTTGGGTTACCCCATTTTATTTTATTTTATAAAATTAGTCATTTTTAAATGACACTAATATCACAAGAACACTTTATTCTATTTTTTTTAAATAATTCTTAAAAATTAGTAACAGTATGACATTATTTTTTGTTTAGCATACCTCAGTGAGGAATCTTAATGGTTTCTGCCCTTGATAATTTAATTAAATCTTAATAAATATTGTAAAATAAGAATTTTTCTACCTCAAAATTGAGACTTACCTACACTGAGACCTACAGCTTTTACTGTCACCTGGTGAGAATGGTAGGCCTATAATAAAGGACTGTACAACCCCTCCCAAATTTATTGACCAATAAAAACATCAAAATGGCAGATTTACAATCCAGCAGACCAAGTAACTTATAATGATTTTTGTTGTTGTGCAACTTCTGCAAAAAACCTTGCCAAAAAACACTATACTGCTAGAATAAAAAGAGTCAGGGGCATGCCTGCACATGTAGGATCACAAGAATCACTTGGTCTCATGTCCAAAACAAGACAATGAGAATAATCACAAGTTACATAAGAAAGTTTTGCACTTCAACCTGCAAATTTATTGACGCTGTATGAAAATAAAAACATCAGTGTTAACAATTTGGGACAAATACATTGTAATTTATTGGAAAAACTATGGCACTCACAGCTGGCCATCCCCCTTTATTCAGAGGTTACGCTACAAATAAGCAAGTTCTGACAGAATGTTTTATTTTATTTTTAAGCTGACACTGACATCACAAGAACACTCAACATATTATTCTTAAAATTGAATAAATTACATTTAGATTTTTTTGTCCTTGTCAACAATTCTCCCCATAAGAAGCAATACTCACAGCAATGATTTTTCTTGCAGCAGAAACAAATGAGTCTTACAGCAGGTTCGTCACCACCTCTCAAGCCTCTCATCAGGTCTAACCAAAACATACTAAGCATCCCTTATTTATAATAACCTATATCAACACAGGAAATTTCAGAAAACAAGTTGAACTAAGTTAAACATTTACTAAGTTAAAGAGCAGGATGATAAGCAAGAATCAATATGTGGTCATATGTTAATTATGTTTTTAAATAGACTTCCTGCAGGGTGAAAAACATTGTTTTTCTGTTTTATTTACTGTAGTCCATAAGTAAAAGTATGCAAGTAAAAGAGAGCATAAAGTATTTTTTCTTTATGTGTGTGAATTTAATGTTAAATACCAATAAACCGTTAAATACCAAAAATGTTTGCATACCTGTATTCTAGGGTGAAAAACAAATGTGTGCACAGTTATATTTTTGTTTTAAAATATATATTTAATTGAGTGATTCAATGTTTAAAAAAAATCCGCATATTTCCACCATACTGCAAAGAGTTATCCTGGGATGTAATGTGGAAAAAACACGTTTAATACAAATAAAACCAGTTATACTGTGAATACAGAACATTTTAAACATGCAACTTTATTAAATTGGTTAAAAATTGGTTTTATAATATTTTAAGAAAAAAACCGTCCCCAGATTTATTTATTTTTTTTTACATATTTTAATCTAAATTTTGATAAATATAATCTTTTTAATGTGCTGATTTGTCTGTGGTGTTGTCTCCACTATAGTGGAGACAACACCACAGACAATAGCACCAGTGTCGTAAGCGTAAGCACTAACATTTTATTAACATGAATTAAAATCAAAATGTCCTTAAGCTTCCATTTTACTGAATATAGAACATTATGCAAATTATACAAATGCATTTCTAACATATTCAGCCTCTCTTTTGCCACTCTGCAATTTACTGCAATGCAAAAGTGATATTTTGCATTAGTTCTCCTGTTTGACACAATTTGAAGGACTGTGTTGGATAAAAAAAAATATGCTTTACGTGCCTTTTTGTTTTATTGTGTTCATATAACTGTTATTTATTACATTCCAATTAGCTTGCTTTATCTGGCAAAAGTCTGGTGATTTTCCAAGTTACCGCTGATTCGAACTGTAAGTAGATACAGACAGATCCATTATGTTTACTGGACTGGGTGGGGAAAGCACTGACCGATGCTATCACTGATATTTTATCACTAAGTACAAAAGGAGTTGAGGACATGAGCTTGTGTTGGTGATATTTGGAGTATCTGGAATAATTAGAGAATAATTATTCAATGATTTATGAGCCATGTTACGTGCATGAATTATAAACACTGGGATAACTTTATCTCTTATGTCAAAAATGAATTATGGTCTCCATCCCTAATGTTGCACAGCCCTGCGCAAATGTTTAAAAACACACATCTTATCTTTACTGAGCACTCAAATAATACTGAAAAGAAGTGAAAATGGTGTGATACAGCAGAATGTGCAACAAGATACTGACTGCCTAGTTTTTTTTTTCTAAAATGATTTCAAGAGGTAATGTAATACTAGAGAAACTTATCTGAAATAAAACTTGCACATTTCACTGCAAGTGACACTGCGAGTGTCCACTGGGGCACTTATGGGTGCTCAACTACTATGGCAAGATACCAACCAGAGACATGCCATAGTTGCATTCACTTTTTATTTCACAAGTTTGTTCATATAATCTTTGAGTATGATGAAGGTAGACAGGTATATGCTGTATAGGGGCTTGACATGCAACCCAAGCACTAAAGGACTACTTCAAATAAGTTAGCAACAAATAAAAATAAATAAAGCATGGTTGGAGGAAGAACTGTCATGATAGTGAGGAAAGCAGCTGTTGTATATTTTGTTGTATATATAAAAACTGACATCTACAATAAAAATGAAATAATGGCACAGAACTATTTTGCATAAATCATATTTTTGGCTAGACAGTAATACATCAGGAATTATTTTGATCAGAAGTTTGGGGCAGTGCAAGCTACGGATGGGCATGGTCCCACCCACTGAGGAGTAGATAATTTTCCAAATGGATGTAAATTATTCAACGATAATAACACTAGTTTTTTCACTGTAGCTTCATAAAAAAAGTTTTCATGTCAATTACAGGCAGTTTCTTAATTTTCCCTCTTCCTATAGGTGTATACCATAGTCTATGCTTGTCAAAATGATGATTCGTCAGTTTCTTTTAGTCCCACCCACCATGTTGTTTATGACGTAAGGACATAATAGTAAAATGCGCATGTTTGTGAAGTTGAATTTGAAAATGGTGAAACTAACATCAATCAGATCAATTTATTAAAAAATATATATTGAATATCGCAATTGAAAACAAGTCTTTTAGCAATGAATGCAGACCATTAATGAAACCAGACCACCTGTGAGTGATGGATTTATCGATTGGAAACTTCTATGCCAAGCATGTTGGAAGCATCATATTAGCTTTGGTATAGTGTTTGATCTGCTAAACATACGCATTTCTACACAGTCCTCAATGTTTACTCTCTTTTCAACGCGAACTGACAGAAGCACTTGATGTGATATGTGGCCAAGTATGGTAACCCATACTCGGAATTTGTGCTCTGGATTTATCCCATCCAAAGTGCACACACACAGCAGTGAACACACACACAGACACCGTGAACACACACCCAGAGCAGTGGGCAGCTATTTATGCTGCGGCGCCCGGGGAGCAGTTGGGGGTTCGGGCACCTCAGTCGTGGTATGGAAGGTAGAGAGAGAGCTGTACATTCACTCCCCCCACCTACAATTCCTGACGGACCTGAGACTTGAACCCGCAACCTTTGGGTTACGAGTTCGGCTCTCTAACCATTAGGCCATGACTGCCACTTTTTTTTTTTTAAAGATTTTTTTTTTTTAATATGTACCCCTTTTGTCTCAGACTGAGGTATTGTTTTAAAGTAAATTTCCTTGAAGTTAACGTTAGTTAATGCGTTATCTAATATCAAAAGTGCAATAGGTGATTTTCTTCAGAAATATTTTTTGTTATGCTGGTTGAAAGTCCCTTTACATCCAACAGCAATCATTAAGTTAATCAATTTTGTGAGTTCTTGTCCATTACCACTTATCAGTAATTTAATAATTTGCAAAACAAAAAGGAAATGTTGACTTTTGCCATCTCATTTAGCATCCCTGGCAATGACGTCACTGAGTTTAAAAAGGACAAAGGCTATCCCTTCAACCTCTTTTATCTCTCCACATTCCATGAGACAGGCAAAGTGTTTTCCATCTCCACAGTGAGCCAGATCTGAGTATCCACTTGGACCATCGTAGATTATCAATTTACGGTCCTCCCATCCTGAGGCATCCCACGGGGATTTATTCAAGTAGACGGCAAGGCACATTCTCTTGCTTGGATTGGTTGGATGGCAATAGAGTAGCCATGTTTCTTCAGTTGCTCGATCAGGGGCAAAACTCAACACACTTCCTTGGCAGCCATGTCCGGTCTCTGTTAGCTTACGCGCAGATGAAGGCTTGTCAAAAGCATCTCCATTACTCTCGCTTAGAGCCTCGACTCTGTGACCAGATATACTCCGAGCATTGCAGTAAAGTTTACCGTTACCTTTGTCGTCAGTGATCTCAGCCATCTGACACTCATTAGACTCACCATCCACATGTTTTCCTAAATGCCAAGTAATTCCTTTATCATCACTGTAGAATGTGAACGCACGTGATGTGGGTTTACAGTTGAGTGAGTGGCAAGGATACACATATGCTGGGATAATCAGTCTTCCGCTCTTCATTTGAACACCATGTCCTGGTCCGACAGCAAAGGTGGCCCAGTCCTTCTCCTGCTCACCGATCACATCTGCCGTCAGGTCTGTAATATCACTCCAGGTTTTGCCAATGTCTTTACTGGTTATGTAACAAAGTCGTGCCTCATTCTTATTCTTGTGTATTTGTTTGTGTTCAGAGACCCCAACAGGAACAGTGATGAAAAACAGAAAGAGGGTCTTGGATTCCCTCTCATAGACCGGACATGGATTCATGCTGCGGCGGTTTGCTTGACAAGCCGAAGTGAGCAACTCATGACTACTATCCCACTGAAATCAAAAAAGAAAAATAAGGAAAAAAGGGCTTAGTATTAAAAATTTAAATTTGCTAAATGTGCTTACCCTCAGGCCATCCAAGATGTAGACGAGTTTGTTTCTTTATCAGAAAAGCATTAAATCAGTTGCTTACCAAACAGATCCCCTGCAGCGAATAGGTGCCGTCAGAATGAGTTCAAATAGCTGATAAAAACAATCACAGTAACAAACAAGTAATTTACAGGACTCCTGTTTATCAGTTAATGTCTTGTGTGGTGAAAAGCAAAATACGAGTCCTCTATCCATAATATTACTTTCTCCAGTCCTCTATTCAAAATATTACTTTCTCAAGTGTTTACAAGCGATAACAATCCAAATCAGTTCTAAACAAATACGTCTGTGGACTCTGAGAATTACTTGTGGGTATTATTGTGTTTTTAATAGCTGTTTGGACCCTCAATCTGACGGCACCCATTCACTGCACAGGATCCATTGATAAGCAAGTGATGTAACACTAAATGATTCCAAATCTGTTTTGATGAAGAAAGTTTTGTTGAACTCATCTACATCTCACATGGCCAGGTGAATAAATGTATCAGAAGTGTTTAACAATGCACAATAGTGACTAAATGTTAATGTAGCAAGACTCACCTCAACTTCACCATCCTTCCATATTCCTTTTCTCATCACAAGGACATCTGCATCCGTGTCATCTGCAGTTTTCCGCTTTTCAGCAAAGGCAAGAAACGTTTGATTGTCACTGATATAGATGAGAGCTGGAATTCTGTATGTCACCTGCATTTTTTCAGATTTCTGAGGCTCCTGTTTGAATAATGTTGTTATTGGAAAAGGTCTTGATTTGCTTCCTGGATGTGTTTTGTCCATTGTTAAATTTAAATCCTGAAAATATAAGCAGATTTATATATTAGCCAAAAAAACGTCACAAGGCAAGATTAAGCAATATAAACCAAGTCACGTGGTGAAGTCTTATAGAGGGTTTAAGTTAATTATAAAGGAACGATTATTTTTGTTGTACCCTGTCCTTCCTTCTTTTTGTCTATATTCTCTCCGTATCCACAATAGGGATACTGAATTCCGCAACGTGTGCGTTTGTTGGAGTTGGAGAGTGTGTATTTCCTTTACTTTGATCAAATTACAAGCATAGCTCCAAAGGAAACTACAACACGAAGCACATGCACCACAGATTAGGCTATACAAGTGATAGCATGAGAGCGAAAGTGACGGTTCGATGGCTGCCGCTTTGTTATCTTTTAGCAAAACTTGAGCTGTTCGTGTTGTTGTAGAGACTGTAGCTGCCTCTTATTTACGTTACATTAAATGATGCATTATACGTGATTTACAGCAACCTGAAAGTGCGATGCAAGTTAATACTTACAAAAAAATGTTCTTTTCTGCTCCAAAAGTGAAAGTGTGCTGCAGGCTACTTTACCACTGACCTCCACCACAAACTAAACTCCACACACGCGGACTCCTGTTTTGCTGTGACAGCAATTAATAGGCCAGACGTAACAACTGTTTTTAGTTACAGCTTTTGGTTCATTCCACGAAATAGCTGCCTTTCTATTTTTAAATGAATGTCTATAAGATTTGAAGGTTATTAAAATGCTATTTCTAGTACAAATACCCAGTTTTTAAATGATTTGTTTACTTTTCAAAGTCATGGTTGTAAGGCTGATAATTTAAGATCGCCCCCTACTGACAAACAAAATATAAGATAAAGTGATAAAAATGGGACAATTCCTTTTAAAGTTCAGATCCTGAAATTATGCTGAATTATGCACAAGATAGGAAACAATTTAAAATAACTTCAATATTATATCCACTGCGACCTTACTGATATCTGTAATAAAATACTATATATATAATATAGCTGTCTTTATCAGTGAAAATACTTCATTAATTCTGTCCACTATGACATTGTGAAAAGGCCAAAAGGCACACTTAATTATAATAATACAGTATTATTTGGGTGTCGATTATATCCACGCAACACAATAAGTCAATTTTGATTAAAAGGATGACCAGACTAAACTTAATCATACCATAAATTTTAATGACACCAGTGTGTAACAGTGCAATATTGATAGTGTCCTCTTGAACTACTTTAAATGAAAACATCAAAATGACAATAAATACATAAATACAACATAAAGCATACCTTATATGTATCAAGTCAGTACTAGCACAGTCATGATTTAATTATCACATTAACTGCTTAAATTATTAAGTTATAACAGTTTCATGATTTCAAGAGATGCTGGGACTTCACCTCAGATAAATATTATCTGAATTCAAAATACAGCTATTTATTTGTCACTGTTTTTATTTATTTATTTTTACAGTATCCAGTAGAAAGAAGCAAATCAACCCAGAAGCAAACGTTAAAGGACTAGTTCACCCAAAAATCACATTTGCAGAAAATGATGTTTCATCCACTAGTGGACAAGTTGATATAATGCTAAATTCCTCCAAATCTGTTCAGATGAAGGAACAAACTCATAATTTATATCTCGTAAGGCCTGAGGATGAACAATTTTTCAGCAAATTTTTATTTTGGGGTGAACTATTCCTGTAAAACTTGCCACAAGAAGTACTTTTATCATTTCAAGTGCACAATAAATCGCTGAGTTTAAATTCCACAAAGGCTATTTCCTCAATCTCACTTTTCTCTCCACACTCCATGAGGCAGGCAAATCGCTCCTCACACTGTGTCAGATCAGAATATCCACTGGGACCCTTATGGATGATCCACGGTCGGCCCCAGCTTGACGTTTTCAAGGGTGATTTATTCAAGTAAACTCCAAGATCCTTCCTTTTTTTTTTATTAGTTGGATGGGAATAGAGTAACCATGTTTTTGTGTATGACTGTGTCAAGCAATCATTTGGGCTCTTCTCCTCTTCATCCGATGGCTCAGGCACAGGGAAGCTCAACACGCTACCCTGGCAGCCATGATGGGGCTCCACGAGTTTCTGAGCAACATGAGGATTGTCAAAAGCTGCCCCACTGTTCTCACTTAAAGCCTCCACTCTGTGGCCACATGTACTACGGGCGTTGCAGTACAAATGACTCCTATCAGCGTGGTCTATGATCTCAGCCATCTCACATTCGCATGATTTCATTGGGATTTTTCCTCCCATCTGCCAGGTGACACCACAGTCATCACTATAGAACGATAAAGCATGAGGCCTGACTATGAGTGGAAAATGAACAGGAAAACACCTACAATGTATGTAATAAACATAAGCTGGAATGATTAGTCTTCCACTTTTCATCTGAATACCATGTCCTGGTCCAACTGCAAAAGTAGCCCAGTTGCAGATCTCATCTCCAATAACACTATTTGTTAAATCTGTTAACTTGCTCCAGTTTTGGCCATAGTCTGTACTAGTGACGTAACACAGCCGTGCTTGGTTTCTACCCGTAGCAATCTGGTGATACTCTGTGGTATTGCCCAATATGCAGACAAAAAACAGATAGATGGTTTTGGATTTCATCTCATAGACAGGACAAGGATTCATGGTGCGATGATCCGGCAAACGAGCAGAAGAGAGTGTTTGAGCAGGAGACCACTGAAAACAATGACAGTTAATTCAGTTGTGTATAAATGTTGAAATATAAAATTATACACTATTGTTAAAATGTTTGTGTATTAAATAATAATACATAATATATGGAAAAAAAGGAAATTACTTGAAGGGATCCATTTTGCAGTGATCCTCTCCTCATGACCAACACTTTTGCATCACTGTCATGTGGAGTGCTGCGCTCTTCAGCAAAGGCAAGGAAAGTCTGACCATCACTGATGTAGATTAGAGCAGGGATCCTGTATGTTTTACCATCCTTCTGCTGGAATAATGCTGTTCGTGCAGGCAGGGCGTGCTGGGCTTCTGAGTGGCTTTTTGACGCCATGCTGTCAATCATTCCTAGAAAAGCAAGTAGGTAAACGTATGTGGGTACTGTATATGACATGAAATGTAGTGGACTTTGAACTTGAGGCATTTTCATGCACAGACATCTAGACACTTCTTTGAGACGTCTTCAGAAAATACTGTCCCTACTGTTATTTAACAATAAATATAAATATAAAATAATATAAACTATAAATCATATAAACTCATTAAAAATACTTAAACGTCCTGATTCCACACGGTATAGACAAACATAATCAAATGATACGACGCAAATAATATATTTTTTTAATTAATAATTTTAAGGCAAAAACTGAATATACATACAATCACTTCGCGTTCCATATAACGTGTAATACTCCGTTTAAATGTACAGTACTGTGTGGTGCAGCTACACGTCTCCAGCTTCCTCCACTGCAGCGAGATGAGAAAGACGAAAGCGGAAACTAATTCAGTGCATTGTGGGAAATGTAGTTCGGAACTAACAAGGACGCTGTAAACTTATTTCATTCACTTGTATTAATTCAACTGTAACTTTTTAAAATTAATTTATCTTTTTTCAAATTGTATTTATTGAGTTAAAATCTCAAAAGTATCAGTAAACATGGTATGAGTACTACATTTACCATATCGCGTAACTACGGTTGCTAGGATACCATGCAAGACAGACACGTCTTGTTTGTAAAAAAAAAATTCGAGGCAGAGTGCATAAAAGAGGCTCAGTGGTTCCAAGTTAATGTAAGTTACTTTTCTAGAGTTACTAAAGTACTTAATCTTAACGTTTGTGGTTAACGGTTTATTTGGTATGTTTTGTGTGTGTGTGTGTGTGTGTGTGTTATTATTGCTCAAAACTTAATGTTGTCTAGGAGGTAACGTTAACGGATCCCTGAAAGAAATGACAGGACTGGGGATTTACAAATTGGACAATGGACAAAGCTTCCCTTCAAACTGTTTCCCAATAAGATCATTTTTACATCCAAGAAACGAAGGTGATTTTTATTCCCGTGATGACAAAGTCACATGATCATAGAAATTCTTCTAATATGCTGATTTGGTTCTCAAGAAACATTTCTTATTAGTATCAATGTTGAAAAGAGTTGTGCTGCTTATTATTTTTGTTTCATCATTATACTACTTTTTTCAGTATTCTAGCAGTATTATATTAATTTGAAATAAAAGATTTAACATCACTTGATTAACTGAATGTGTCCTTGCTGAATAAAAGTGTTAATTTCTTTAAACAGTCTTACTGACTATTGTGGAAAACATGCCTACTCATAACATTTAAAATAAATAAAGCTGTAATTATTAAACAGTCAACTGTAATATTATTTATTTTTAAGGGGCTGGACAGTGGCTTGTAGCAAACAGAAATACTCTGGAAGAGAGAACATCAAAAAGGAAAAACATTTCAGGATCACATTTTGAAGTGCACTCTGGGAAACATGAAAAGAGACGACCAGAGAGTGCTAGCAACACTTTAGATGCTCAACTTTTTGTAAGAATGCTCATTAAATTTGTGTATTAATTCATTCATTTGTTTAAAATGTGACATTGATGGTCAGTTTCTCTTTTAATATTCTGTATTCAACATACACACAAACACTTCCACAATACTTCAGCTTACATTGCATTGTGTGGATAAGCCCTCCGACCTCTGTTCTGTTAACATCAGTGGCCAGCGTTTGCAAATGGTAAGCTCCGTATCAAATACCCCGTATTAAACCGTATGTTTAAAATTAGTTTGTTTGATTAACCCGGTGGTTCTCAACAGAAGGCCTCAAGATGACATAAAATAAATAGAAAAAAAAAAAAAAATCAAGTATTTCTCAAGGTAGCCATATTTGACGTATTTTAAACCACCAAACTTATAGATTTCTACAACATAATTACTTATTTTAATCTATTTCTGTAAATAAATTAAAATGAATTAATAAATCAATTAAGTATAATAATTAAAAAATACATTTGCTATTACATCACAGAAGGATTTTTCTTTTTTTAAACAGGTCAGACTCGAGGGTTTGGAACAGTTTGATAACATTGCATACATAAATGCTTCTGATAACCATTTAACTTTAGGTAATACAATATTTTGTACGTCTTATATTATTTACATTTTGTATATATTTGACATTTCTAGTGTGAAATTGTTTGCATACAAAATATATTCTTATATATTTTGTTTCTAGAACCCTTTGCCAGGTTTCCTGCACTGAGGGAACTGGAGCTGTCACTGAACAGTCTCCATGATTTGGAAATTCATGCTGAAGACTTCCAGAAACTGGAGGTGAGCTTGCTTGAATACTGGGCTGTGATCGTATTTCAACCTTGAAGGCTTTAAGCAGATGTCACATAGAATATTGTGATGATCAAAGAAGCTTGACATTATTCATTTGTTTCAGGTGTTGGATTTATCCTTCAATAACTTAACAGGAGAAAGTATATTAAATCTAGGCCTGTTACCACATCTGAAGGTGCTCCATCTGACTGGAAACCAGCTGCAGATGCTTCCACTCAATATGGCTGGACTTTGTACCTGCCCTGGAGAAAAGTAAGTGCTTACTACTGTAGTTCCTTCACAAGATAAAACATAGAATCCATTCACTGTAGTTTTCAGTGTCTGTATCATATATAATCTTTTGTTTTTCAATAGCACAGAACATAGTGTCTCGCTATTTCAAACTCTGGAGGTATTGATGCTTGATGACAACAAATTATCTTCTCCAGGAGTGTTTATGAGCCTTGCTAACTTAAAGAGGTAAGCAAGCTTTTTATAGAGGAATAGTTCTCTCTGGCATTTGTGGAATGTTTAAATGAATTTCAGTCATATAACATAAAAGTCACATTTAACAAGATACATTATCTCACTAGTCCTGCATTACATGTGGTTTATCATAAACATCTTATGTATGTATGTATGTATTTAAATTTTAATTCTCTGCACAAAATGTGCAGTCATTACAATCAGTTAAAGTCTAAGTTTCAGTTTTTTTCATTCTTCTTGGTATAGACTGCCCTCTTGAGGCACAGCCACAAAATGTTCTTTTAGAATTTTAAACAAAACAGTGCTGTAGCCCAAGTGTTGTAAATATGAATGCGTAGTGATTAAATGGCCTGGTTTTGTTTATAGAAATTTGAAGTCATAAACTAATAAATGAGGAAAATGCAAACAGGCAATGTAAGCTCACATTTTAAGAAACTGCATAAGTGATTCTTTCATTCTAGTTTTCTTATTTAACTTTTTTGTGCATGTAGACTTCGTCATCTCAACTTACAAGGAAATTACATCTCAGGAGTCCCATTCTTAGAACAGATGGCAACATTACCAGATGCCCAGACAGGCATTATGCCACAGAGCATCAGACAGAATGTGGGCACAGTGACTGACAAGAGGATGAAGTGTTAGTATATTTAATTTCAAAAATAAGAACAATTTTAGGTTGGAAACAAAAAACGTTTATACTGCATGTCCATTTATTTACTTTCTCTGCCAGATAGACTCTGAAATCATAATGAGCCAGCAAAAACCAGAAAAAACATTGAAAGTAGGATCTGGTCTCTTATTTGTTATTCTCCTGTTTACATATATCCATTTTTTTTTTTTCAATTTATCAGAGATCTTTATCAGCATTTTACAATCTAACTTGCATCTCAAATAGGAGGACAAAGCAAGGACAAGTCTCGAAATGCATTCTGGTGCCTCACAATACTATCAGAGAAAGGATGATGGATGTGCTCTGGGTCTCCGTCTACCTTTTCCAGAACTTCGTCATCTGAATTTGGCCAACAATGAGGTCTGTTTATTGCCTGCTGGCGGTTAAAATGCATTTGATTTGCTCCAAACATAGACAGCCGAATGAAGTCATTGACAGCAGAGCTATTTGCCACTTCTTTCCTCTAGATAGCTGAGGAAGAGGCATTGTTGCCCGTGGCATTGTTTCCAAAGCTCAATGAGCTTGTTATTCACTCAAACCCCTTGACAACACAGAGAAGTGGTAAGCTCACACATCCTCAGGCAAGCTCATTGTTAGTGCATTAAATCAACTAAATCTGACAAAAACTGCACATCTTTTTTGTTTTTCAATACAGGCGATCCACCAATGCTGACCTGTTTTCTTCAAGACAAGCTGGGCATTAAGATAACACGCAAAAAAACAACTAATCTCATTAAGCGACATATTGTACTCCCTAAAAGAAAGGTGTCACAAATGCACAAGCTTGGATTTAGCACTTAATATTTTTAAAGTAAATCCTTTCAGAAGCAATTTACCTTCTACTTAAACTTTCAGATGAAAACCACACTTCCAAACATACCAAAATTTCCTTCGATCACGGCAAATCAGCATGCTACAGAAACGCTCTTCTCCAAGAAATGTACTGGACAAGATAATCCTCTACCCTTAGAGTATGGGTTAACTCATGTATTTGGCTTCTCGTCTCAAACAACCATTGACGACGAGGAAGACATTGCCATAGGCCAGGAGCATTTTGACTTGACAAGTGCAGACATATTCTTTGAGACTAATCAAAATGCAGAGCCGTTCTTTGTGACAGAGGTAATTTTATTGCACCTAGAAACTAGAAGTCTACATATGAAGACTTGTATGATATGTATGTTAGAAGACTTTTTTGTTTTATTTAATTTTCCAGATTAATGGCTTAAATGAATCTGAATACCAAGAAGATCCAGATGATTCAAAGGAAACCGAACTGGAAAAAGGCGGCAAAGCATGTCCAGAAAAACTGATTGGTTATGAAATCTTACTTGATGACACATCTGAGCCAGAAATGCCTGAGTTTTCTGGTAGGAATTTTCCTGAACTTTGTTGTCGACCTCTTGCTTTGTTTGAATCAGTGCCGTTTGTTTGTTCGTGTTGTTATTGATTTCTCTCGACGCAGGAATTCAGCAAGCCGTTAGTGTTTTGGAGCACATGCTCAAGAACCTGCTTGTGTATAGAGATTCGAAAGCAAATCTGGACCTTCCTCAGAAGCCGTACACCGAAAGAGAGAAAAAGGTCATTCATCAGTTACATACAGTGCATTCAGCATGAAAACCCAACATCTGTTATTAATAACATGACAGAAACATTCGTTTCACAGATTCAAAATTTGCCTCCTTTGGGACCAAAGAAGTCGAAGGGAGAAAAAGTTGAGGAACTTCTCACCCAAATAAAGGAAGCGAAAACAATAAGCAAAGTTCCATTAGGTAACAGATACTTCCTTTGTCATTTTACGGCAGGCTTTGAAATACACGTAGTCACTTATTTATTAAAATGACAAAACCCTGATGGAATCCAGTGTAATTAAGCAAGTCAAGCCTAGTGATGCTATTCCAGCAGGAAATATTTTCCAACTGAGCAGCAAATACATTTCATCAACTAGCACAAACTAGCATGTTTTACAGGTCAACTAACAAGCACACTGCAGAGATGTTATAATGATTGTTCAGCACTGTTTACTTTGAAATGCTCTATTTGGCTCTGCAGCTGTTCCTCTATTATTTCAACACTTAACAGATTGCTGGTGTGTAGGACTGCGCTGCATGCATTAACATCAATAGACTGAATGTGGATATGCCATCTAAGAAAACCTCCAAACTGCTATTCAAACAAACATGAATAGATATTTCTGATATTAAACACATCATTGGCCATAGAATGATATTAAATGTACTTTTATATGTTCTTTATCCAGATAATGTACTCGAAGGAGGGAATGGTATTTCTAAGAGAGAATACGAGGAAGCACTGATGCTACTGAAGGACATGAAAAGGAAGTACAGGACGGCTTATCTGAAAAGAGTGGAACAGGCAGCACAGATTGAGACTGAAATTATATGTAATCTAAACTAACAGGTGCTTTACTTTCTGCTGAGTCAGTTTAAGTTTGCAATAAAACACTATTAAGATATTGGAGAGATGGTGACAAATTGTGGGATCTTTGTGTTGATTACAAATAAACAGTATATGTCATTGCTGTCAGATATATTGAGTTTGCAATACATTTATTCTCATCATGTGCTGAGAGCTTATATATCTAGAAGGGCATGTGTTTTACCTCACATTCTTCTCTGAAATTAACGGTATATTCCCTGAGGGATTGCCTCAAAGACCTTTTCACATCAAAATATGGTCACTCACCATTCATTCATTCATTCATTCATTCATCCATCCAAATGATTTTCAAAATCATTTTATCTTTATATATATATATATATATATATTAGTGCTGTCAATCGATTAAAAAAAATTAACTAATTAATCGCACATTTTTCTAAAATTAATCGCGATTAATTCCACCTAACATTAACGTTTTTAAATATACATTTATATTGCAATAATTTCGCATTCAATCTTCAAATGTACAATGTACAAACAACATAAAGACAGTATATTTTTATGTTCTTGTGCATCTTTTTTATGATTGAAGGCCAGCATCACTGATATTAATACTACTGATGTCTCTATAAAATAGTTTTTTCCCCTGAATATTTAACCATTGACTGTAGCCAGTCAGCATTACAGTATAATTTAGATCTATAAATTTTAACTTTTATTAGACTTAACTTCTAATTTAAGTGAACTTAAAACAATCATCACATGAACCTATTATAATAAATTACATATTTAGCTACTTGTGCCCTTCAGCAGAAATATACAGAAAATGAATACTTACCAAACACTAAATTCTAAATTCTAAATTAAATATAGATGAACCCCTTAAAGCTATAAAAGTTATTGATTTCCTCTTTTTTTTCTTTGGTTCTTGGATTAATAGACATCACAGCAGCTGGTTATTAGCTCACTTGCCTGCTATAGCTTTAAAAGCTACTGCTGCTGAACGCGACGCGGATCTGACATGCAACTCTCTTTACCTTTTCTGACCCACTTCAGGTCTTAAAGTCTCTACTAATGAGCGGACGAGTTGAATCGGGTGTTTTAGATGAGGGAGACAATTGCTGGGGTGCCTCAGGACAGTTTTTAAAACCATTTCAGAGACATGTTCTTAAATGTGAAGCGCATATATAACATATTGCATGCATACGCAGTTTAGACGCTTTAATCGCCTTTTGGTAATTTCATGCCTTAACTGACGGCATAACTTTAAGACAGCCTGCATGCACGTAGTTTCTTTCGCTGTTTGATATGAAATGATACAGGCTACAGCGCGCTTGGCACCTTTGTGCGTGTATTTGAAGAAGCGCGCGCTACGAGCACAGTATCTTTTCCACGCTTGTTGACTAGCGCCTGGCGGCGGATGACGCGTCTGAAACGTCTCCGTTTCATGTGGTCATAAAGACGTTCTGCATCTAAATAAACGCAATCCTTTTCAAGAAAAAAGAGACGGGCCAGCTTGATTGCGAATGGGGTGGCCAACCCTAGCCCCGCCCTGCGTTAATTGCGTTAAATATTTTTAACGCGTTAATCAGAAAAAATTAATCGCATGCGTTAACGCGCTAATTTTGACACCACTAATATATATATATATATATATATATATATATATATATATATATGAGACAACAGTTAGGCTGTTGGGTCAACTTTTGAGTGTTTTTGACACAAATAAATATGTGATGTTTTTTGGTCAGCTTGGGAAAAGCGTTTAAGTTTTGAAATATGAAACAACAACAACAACAACTATATATTCATATATATAGTATATATATTCATTTAACAATTTCAAAAAACTGATTTGAACTCCAACATCAATAAACATGTTAATATATTTAGAACAGGACTAACTACAACAATGTGTAAACTGCTCCAGAAAATAATTACATAATTTTTTACATCATCAATTTTATTACATAAAAGCTTTTTCATTACATAAAATAGCTCTTATTAAATATACATATATCAGCATAATATCAAATTTCATGTGCTTAAATCCATATACTGATACCGTGCAGCAGTAACTAGTAACAGTTTTTTTTTAACTACTGTCAATATTACACACATTTTTTTAAAATTACTTTTTATATAAAACATTTTTCTAAATAAAACATATATCAGAATAATATCAGATTTGATGAGCTTGAAGGAGTTCACATTTTCCATAACTGATTATTTCTTTCTTTCCTTTTTTTTTTTTTTTTTGGTAATGTTTCTAAAATAATGTTTGTACAACACAACGAGAAAGTTAGTTTTCCTGTAGGAGGCGCTTTAGATAAAAACCTAGAAGCGCTACAGAAACTCCCACAGACCGTCGTAGTTATAAAGTGCGGAGAAGTTTGAGAAGACAAATCCTGCATGTCCACTGTTTCCTGGAATATGAAGAAAAGAATGACCTACTTGAAACATCTTTTCATTTTGGTCACAATGCGATGCTTTGTTCAAGGTGAAACAGAGGCAATACGACCAGGAAAAAGTAAGTGACTTCATCAAAGAATATGTTATTGGTAAATGGGCATCACACTTCGTTGCATCATTCTGCCAGCGATACGACTGTATTGAAAATGCTGTGTGATGAAGTTATATAATACAAGTTCATTTATAACGGCACTTTCAGTGTTTCATAGTCATTAAAATGATTGTCATTGCGTGAAAGGTGTCTATTATGTACTTCATTAATATGTGTAAACAACGATATTATTGTTATAGTCCATTGCAATAAGACAACAACAAAACCCAGTAGAATTATTTTATTTATTTATTTTTTCGTCCCTTTTCTTCATAAGGATGCCTTTTTGGTCTCCCCAGCCATGTTTGCTAATAATGTTGTAATTAGTCTCTCTCACTATATTTGCAGGATTCAGTGAACATAACATTTTATTAAAAAGTCTAAAAAAATGTATCTCGAAGTGAAATGTTATAATCATAACTTCCCCTAAAAATGATGCACAATTTAATATGTAACATATATAAATTGTCATAATGGCATCATCATCCTATGAGGATCTTATATTTTGTCAGCTTCGTTAGTAAGAGACCCTGTATTTGTAGTAAACAACAGTTTAATGTTATGGTGCCAACTTTTAGTGTCATGACTTTGAGAAAAATGGCTAAATAAACTGTAAAGTGTCAACCTTGTTTTATGTATAGAAAAAAAACATTTGTAATTAATGCTATTCGTGAAAATCAAATGATTATGTGTTTGTGTTGCATACAGTGTCAGGTGTTTTCTGCACTTTTAAAGAGAAGACGTACAGGCCAGGAGATAGCTGGCACCCCTATTTGGAGCCCTTTGGATTCATGTTCTGCATGCGCTGTACTTGCACAGAGGTACGTATCCAACTTCCAAGTCTAAAAAATGACTTTTGAAGTTTTCATATGCATTGTTTGTTTGTTTTTGTTTTTTTACAGGTGATCATTCATAAATTCACATGTTGCAATTTTCCTATACAGTCATCTATGCATGCATGTAGGCGCATGCACATGTCAGATTCACATACTATGTGTAATATGTCAATGTTTCTGTCTACTTTCATGTGGGTGTACATATAGTCTGGTCATGTGAAATGTAACAGCATCAAATGCCCTGTTCTGCGATGTGAAAATCCAGTGACTGACTCACAGCAGTGTTGCCCTCGTTGTGCAGGTAAAACATCACGCTTTTCCAGGTCCCATTGTATATGTAAATTGATATGAATGATTCTAATACATTCTTATTTGAAATGTCTGATGGCTATTCTCACAGATGAGCACAGAACTCCTGCTGGTCTGCGGGCACCCATTAAAACCTGTAGGTATAATGGAAGCACTTATCAAACAGGGGAAACATTTGCCAACCGTGAGCTTTTCCCATCCCGTCAGTCAAACCAGTGTGTCATGTGCACTTGCTCTGTAAGTATTTATTTATTTTTTTGTAATCTTTATTGTTGCTGTCACTATAGCACATCAATGAACATAGGGATCTAACCTCAAACAGTTTAAAAATCCTTTATAATAAAGTGTTTTGAAAGACAGCATTGGAGAGCAGGTGTAAATACAGTATTTCTGTAGATCAAACAGTAGAGGGAAGCGCTAGCAATGCCAAACTCATGGGTTCTATGTATACATTGAATACAGTGTAAGTTGTTTTGGATAAAAGGCTATGCTTTTAAAATGAAATGTAAATATAATGCTCAATAAACCATAATGCACTCACCATATCTCCAACTATTTCCTGAAAATAGTTTCATTAACAGACACATAGATATAAAAAAAAAATTCAAATAACAACGTTTGGTTTTAGGATCTATAAAAACATGCATAATGTTAAAAAAAAGTTATGCCTCCTTCCACAGTTTCATATGTTATTGAGACATTTACTGGCCTGATTTTATATCAATTTTAAAAAAGTCATTTATCCTTGCTTTCGCCCATGTTGTCAGGCACTGATGTTGGTGACAACTGATTTTTATAAGCATTTTTTAAATAGTCTGCTACTTTATCAGAATTTCATCTAACTTTTTGGCCATGTAAATATCATCAGCTGCAACAAATTGCATATTTGGGCCTCTGAATAAAACTGAGGTGTTTTTTCCTCTTTGAGTATGAGCATTCATATTCTGCTATATCATACTATATGAGCCATTAAAGCCTGATGTATATACGATGCTCAACTAGAGCATTTTGTTTTGAGTTTTTTTAATTATTTAATATGTCAGGTTTTACAGGGTTGTTTTATTGTTTTATTTGTGCTACTCTATATATTAGTCCAGAGTTACAACATTTGTTTTTATGTGTCCTGAAACACAAGAGGCATTCTGTGGATCAGTGTGCTGCGGAACAGGTCAGGGGTCGCTCAGTTAGGGCCACGCCGTCGACACTGCGGGGGTCTCCCCGAGGCCTCAACCTACAGACCCTACACCTCAAAGGAGCTTCCGAAACTACAGTTAAAATTCTTCTACAGCGCAAACATCAGAGAGGTAAACTGTAATGCACCACTGATTCCAAATATCAAGAACTGCCCATCAAAATCCAATGAAGTCACATCCTGTCAAAGTAATGAAGGGTTTCTGACTTTGTCTAAGCTTGTGTGTACAGTGGCAAGACGTATTCTCATGGCGACGTGTGGCACCCGGTGCTGGGGAAGGTCTTGGAGTGCATCCTGTGCACCTGCAGGGACGGCTTTCAAGAATGCAGGCGCATCACGTGCCCCACCCAGTATCCATGCCAACATCCCATAAAGATAGAGGGGAAATGCTGTAAGATTTGTCCAGGTAGGCATATGAGTGAAATTATATTTGCAATGATTTAAACTTCATGGTTTATCAGCGTGTTTCTTTCAACTTGGTTTCCAGAGCTCAAAGCAGAGAGCAACAGGACGGAGTGTTACCTTGCTCAAGACAATAACAGTCTCCTGGTGTATAAAGTTGAACCTCCATCAGCTGCTCAGTCAGAAGATAAAGTACGGATGATTGCCATTGAGAGACAAGGAGCCACGGAAGTAGAGGTGCAAGTCTGGAAAACGGTTGGAGGTGATTCAAACAAGTTGTAATATTGAGCATCAACAGGTTATGTTACTTTTGTACAGTCATTCCAGACTATTTCAGACTTATAGTATTAAACACATCATTTGTATCAGTCCTGGAACAGCCTATCGTTTAGGCTGAAAATAGAAGAAAAGATTCTTTCACTTTACCACATTACATCCAAATTCTTAGTCACTGACCTAGATTTTATAAATCAATTTAATAAATCTTTGCCGGTTCTCAGCTGCAAACATTTGTTCTCAGCTCTTTTTGTTAACATTTGTTAATGAATCAACATACAACAATGAAAAATACTTCTGCAGCATTTATGAATCTTAGTTAATGTTAACTTCAACATTTCTTAATCGCTGTTTAAAATCAAAAGTTGCATCTGTCAATATTGTTGAACACACCTGAGCTAACAAACTAACAATGAACAGTTTAATTTTTATTAACTAATAAGAATTAAGATGAATAAATACTGTAACAAATGTAATTGTCATTGTTAATGCTAGTTAATTCATTAAGTAACATTAACAAATGCGACCTTATTGTAAAGTTTTACCTTGTTTTTTACCTCAAAACTGTCTTTTAACCTTTGCAGGTGTTTTGCATTTGATGGAGACAGGTGACGTTCAGAAGAAAGACCTCATAGACCATCCAGAAAATTACATTTTGCTGACTACATTAGATGAGGGTATGTTTAACTCTTTTCATTTCACCAAATTAGTTTTGCATTAGTTTAGAATTATTGCTTTATGAGACACAGAAGGTCATACAATATGCAGTACCACATATTTAAACATTCAACTGTGTATTTTGATAGTTTAAATTGAGTTTGATTTGAAAACTTTTTTTTTTTTGCCGAGTAAAAGTTTAAACGTATTCCTCTCCTTATATGTCAACCTACAGTATGTTTTAAACAGCCCTGAGAACAGAGAGTCTAAATATTTGAGCTTAAAGTATTTACAGCTGCCAGGAAATATGAGAAGGTGAAGGAGACCAAAGGAAATTGAACATGTCTAACATGAAAATTAAAGAAAGGTTTTTGATTTCCTTTTTACAAATTTTCTGTCTATTTCAGCAAGTCGCTCTTACTGCATTTTGTGTGCATTGGCTGTCTTTCAGCTTAAATGCTGAACTGCCAGACAAACTTAGGCCTGTTTGACACGGCACGCTAAAGCAATCCGTATGGTTTTTGTCATATGTATTACAGTATTCGCAGAATTCACTTTTTTTATGCATAGAGATGCAATGCTATGGAAGTCCGTTTCCGAACCAGGATAAAAAACAAAAAAGATAATTACAACTGTTTTATATCTCCCAGACTGACTTTTTCTGTGAAGATTATGAGACTTCTGACATATTTTTCCTTGAATTTCTGAGTTTATATTTCGCATTTCTGTTTTTTTTTTCTGCCACAGAATAAAATTGTTTATTGTGACTCAACTATTCTTTTTTCTCACAATTGCGAGTTTATATCTCGCAGTTCTGAATTTATATCTCACAGTTTTCTGAGAATCTTTTTTTTTTAATCTATGTTTTGATCCCATGGCACAAACAAGCTTCCATACAATTTAGATTCAACTTTCAAAAAGCCTAATGCATTTATGCCGTTGCTTCGCTATGGAACAGGCCTTTGCTGTAAAACTTCTGTACACGATTTAATTTTTCCCAGTTTGAATTGTCCTTTCCTTTTTCTGTTTGCACAGACACTTGGAGAAAGTTCAAAGAAGAAGAGGACAAGCAGAAAGACTTGAGTAAGATTAGGAGCTGTGAAGACGGGATCAAGGAAGTGGTGAAGTACTTAAACCCTGAACAGCTGGACAGTCTTTGCACTTCTTAGTCTCCTCCCCACTCTAACACTGTGCCATCCCAGTCTGACACTCATTTTATTACCAGAAGAACACACACACCCACACTCACACAATGTGCGTGTAGTACAAAACCAGATGCTGGCAGCAGGTAGTCTAAAGATCTCGTTTATTACTGTGAGTCAGTTTAGCGCAAGTCTTTATGAGTTTGACATCCCAGAATTCTTTCTGAGACCTTGTTTTATTTTTTTTCCAGAGGCCTTGAGGTCAGTCATTTTTCTTGCATTGTTGAAAAATGCACATTTGATGAGAATATATGCTCTTTGGCTGGAATTATAAGGAAGAAAGTGTTTAAGGCAATCATCATCATCATCATTAAAGGAAATGATGTATGTAATTTTAGCAAGCATCCACTGTATGTACATAAGAGGAAAAACAAAGGATGATGTAGACAGCTTATTGGCCGGAATGCTTTTATAAAGTTGACGTAGGCCACATTTTTTCCACTGTTCTTAGTTATACACTACTCATATATGTAATATGGATAAACTAAAAATACACTATTTATTGTAAAGTCAAAGCAGCCAACATCTTTAATTCAATAGAATATTTTTCTGGCTATCTTCTATGCAGAAAATGTTTTGCATTATAATGTATGTAGCGTGTGTATTGATCTGATTATGTATAACTCGTATGCACTTAAAATGATGAGAAATATATTGGGCTGGTGTCCTGACTAACTAACATAAAATTGTATTGAAAGATTGCTTTTATAGACTGTTCTTATGTTCTTGTTTTCAAACATTATTTTGGCATGGAAGCCTGTTTCTGCCAAAAATAAAAAACTAAATAAAAAAGGTAATTTTTACATGACACCATTGCTGTGGTGCGAAATGCATCTGGAGGGCAAGAAGTGATTTATCTATATAGGACTCGCCAGCAGAAACAAAAAAAATCCCTATGTTTGTGTTGTTTATGGATGCTCAAATTAGTCAAACCGAGAAACCACAAGGAGCTTCTATTGTGTACGAAAATTTCATAAGGGGGGGCAGGCAAGAAATTGACTGAAAAACACAGGGAAAAAAATGGCTTGTAAACCTGCGCCTGTGGGCGGAAGGAGCCGAGTCAGATAATGCTTGTGTTTGCAAATGTTAATATAAGATATAATAATATATTAAGATATTAATAAGGACATATATATAAATAGATATGGGGCTGCCAAGTCTTATGAGTTCAGCACGAGACAGAATTCACTCAATGCTAAATGGCACACGTAGACACCATGTAAATAAGATATTATAATTGCAGTTTAGCGAGCTTCATTGATTATAATGGAACATTGTGAGATTGCGATACATTGAAGTGAGTGACAGCTATGGAAGCGCTATTGGTTCGCTTTCTAGGCTATAATCAATTCAAAATTTGAATAAAAGTTTGGTTTTTCGTACTGCTATCAGGACCAATGGCCACATACACTGTACATGCAGCAAAGTTTCAGGAGTGAAATATAACCCGCATCCCTCATATAAATGTTGGATTCACTTTGGAAATAGCTTGTTTGCAATCAGGGTTAGTTACTTAACCTATATCCACCGCCTTGATGGCAGGCAAGTATTTCAATTTAAGGATCCAGTCCAACATATGTTGCGATTTACTGTTTATACCTTTCTCTTGTAATAGTGTCTAAACCATTACCTTTCCTCCATCTCATCCATTCTGCTTTTCACTTCCTGCCCTCCATCTGAATTTCGTGTCCTCAGAATCGCGTGATTACAAACAAGCTATCTTTTTTCTCTGAATTCTGAGATTATGTCTCGCAATTCAGTTTTTTTTTCACCACAGAATAAAAAATAAAAAAGGTGATTGAATTTTATCTCACAGATCTGACTTAATCTCAAAAGTTTACATCTTGTAATTGCAAGTTATAAAATCAACTGCAAGTTAACATTGCACAATCGAAAGAAAAATTGTTTATATCTTAGAATTCTGAGTTTATATTCTGAGAGAAAAAAGTCAGAATTGTGAGGTATGAAGTTGTATGTACCTTTTTAATTCTGTGGCAGAAATGGGTTTCCATATTATGGCCTAATGCAATAATTATAATAGGAAACTTTTTCACCATGAATTTAGATAATGCTGGGTTTTTGCATGCTTTTAAGTATCAAACATCCACGTACTAAAGCAGGTCATTAGTTCACATGATCATTGATACTGATGAGAAACTTTCATAATGTTGTAAATGAGAAGCAGACATGATGGGATGTTTACTTTGAGCTGGAACGAACAATCGGTTGCGGCATAAATGAGAAGAAACCTGTTGCGGCTCGTCATCATGACGGGCTCCTGACATCGTTTGTTCTTCCATCGTGTTAATCACAATGAACCGAGACGGGCCGTCGAACCCAGATTGGGGCAGTTCAGGGAGTTGTGACTAATATCCCCTCTCTCCAGTTCCCAAAAGCCCACTTTCCTCTTCTGTCACAATGAGTCATTGTGCTGGCCGCACACAAAGTGCCAGACGGTGCTGTTCATCTCTCACTGAAGGCCTGACAAAATATTTTGAAACAGAAGCCCCTCAGTTGCAGACCTTAATAGTCACACAATGAAGCTGTGAATTATTTCCGCTGGCTGTTGGATCTAACAGTTTCTGGCAATTTGTTCTCTTTGAACGGCTTTGGAGGGAGACAAAGGGGATTTTACTGTGCGCTCCTATTTCATTTTCTCTCTTTGTGTATGTTAGTTTAAGGGGATGGTCGGACATCCCGTTTGATCCGTACGCAGGCCGTCGTTTCACAAAAAGAGCCCTTTGTAATGTTGAGAACCTTTCGATTTGTTATGTCCGTGTTGATTTGATGGAGTCTGAAATGGTTTCAGCTCGGTGGGGTTCGACACTTGCAAATTTGATTTTAAACATAGCTCCATTTGCACCTTTGCTTTTGGCTAAAGTTTTTGAATTCCCAATAAATAGCTTTCAGCTATGCATGCTTAGTCTTGGCTCTGCCAATCTGAACAGCTGGGGGCAGTCACTGGGTATAAATCAGGTGAATGGGTCAGTTCTCTGTGTGAGTTTTCCTGCTCAGCTTTTCTTCCCATTGTTGCATGTAAAAGTGTAAATGGACTTAGGTTTTATACCACTGTGATGTTCAGCAGCTATTTGAAAGTGCTATTTGCCTTTTTTTTTCTGCCATTATGGAGAGTACCACGCTGCATGCATGTGCTTTTCTCTGCAGGTAAACAACGCATGCGTGTGGTGCTGCTGATGTAGAACATGCATGCACTACGCCTTGTTTACGTTCAGATCAAAGCACACGCATGCATCGCGGAACTCTCCATAATGGCGGAACACGGTCACTTGGAGGAGAAGAATTGATGAACAAAGTCGTTATTTTTACTTTTTTTTTTGGTGCACAAAAAGTATTCTTGTAGCTTCAGAAAATTACGGTTGAACCACTGATGTCACATGGAGCATTTTGATGTTCTTGGTACCTTTCTGGGCCTTGAACATGGTAGTTGTGTGGAGGGTCAGAAAGCTTTCGGATTTCATAAAAATATCTTGTGTTCTGAAGATCAATGAAGGTCTTACGGGTTTGAAACAACATGAGGGTGAGTAATTAATGACAGAATTTTCATTTTTGGGTGAACTATCCCTTTAAACATACTGATAATTCAAGTGTGCAAAAAACAAGATTAAAAATATGGTATTTTAATGAAGAAAAATGCTTGTAAATGTATGGTGACAAATAATGTATACATATATTTAAAAAATGGAAGTCACATGGGGCAAAGTGTGTTAAGAGTTTAACAAGAACTCAACTCGACTCAACTCTTTTATCACATAACTATTGACTTCAAAAATTCAACACCTACTGCATGTGCAAACAAACTAGTTCTATATTACTTTAAAATGCTACAGCAGCAGGACAGATGCGTGAGCATTAATTTGCATTATTTTAATGTTACTTAGTTTTTACCTGTGCTTGCACATATTGAGTCAGTCATGAGCAAGTGAATTGTTACTGGATACTCGCTCTGAGTGGATCATGAAATCTTAGAGTTGTTGACTGGAGAACTTCTGTGATCAGATCTGTCTAAATGAATCGTTCAATGCTATTTGCAAACTGATTCAACAGGTGATTCAACCTGAATTATACCCTGCTATCTTGTTTTAGAGAGTGTGGTGATGTCCACTGTTCAAAATAATATGGAATGATATGTTTTTGTCAAATGTGGTGAAAAAAGCATAATGTAGTGAAGTAAAAATTTCTCAAAATAAAAGTAGTCTGATAAAGTACAAATACTTGAAAACTGTACTGATGTAAAAACTGTCCACTACTGTGAATATGTAATGTTTCTGTCTCTGAACTGCTGCTCTGCATGGCGCCTGCAGATTCACAGTCTCTAAGCAACTGAAACAAGATTCAAAGGGAGCTAAACTGGGTTAAGCTAATTAACTCTGATGGATTGGTTAGCTTTCGTAGCTGATTAAGGTGTCCATGTAACCTGTGAATTAATGTGCCATCCAAATACTTCAGAAGGTTATTTTGTTCTCCATTTCTCTCTCTGCTTACTTGAGTTGGCCTTGATTGTTTCAGCCAATGATCTGAATCATGCTAAGCAAGCACTGAACAGCCTGTCATGAACAATCCAGTAAAGAATTTGCCTTTCCTGATCCCTACTGGAAATGGTAAGGACACCATCACTTATCAATGACTGTCATCACAATCATTTACTCACCTTTGTGTCATTCCAAACATGTATGTTTTCTTTCTTTCGTGGAATAAGAAAGGAAATCTTTTGAAGAATGTCCATGCTGCTCTGTTCCGTACAATGAAAGTGGATGGGGACCAGGAACTGTCGAGCTCTAAAAAATCAACCATAATCAAAATGCACTAAATATATGCTTTTTTTGTGTGAGGAGCAGACTGAAATCACTAAAAGAGTTTCGTGCCTTGAAAATCTTTCTTGGTGGTCATCATTCACTTTCATTGAATGGAAAAGAGCAGCTTGGATCTTGCTATAAATAACTGCTTTTGTGTTTGACAGAAGAAAGGAAGTCGTATGGGTTTCAAAAAACATGAGAGAGTACATGATGACAGAATTTTCATTTTTGGGTGAACTATTCCTTTATGATTATCCCTTCACAGAGGATAATAAATTCTGCTAAAAGTTCTGCCAAAATTAAAGTATTATGAATATAACAAAAATTTACTTCCAAACAATACTAATTTAATTGAAAACAGACTACATGGCCTTTGCCACGGAAAAGAGTAATTAAGCCACATCAGCCTATGATGGATGGGTGTCATATGGCCGGTTAACTAATATGACAGAATGATGAATGATGATGTGAAGTGTTTTAGAGGTAATCAGGGCTTGTATTCATGCCAAGTTTCGCACATGTGCAGTGTTTCAGTGCGTTCGGTGACATTTGTAAAGAGATCACAGGCTCTATTTGGTAATGAGAATCAGAAAAATACAAATTTTTGCTTGATTTCAACAAGACAAATCCAGATGTGAGGCACCCTAAATAACCCTAAAGACACCAAATCCCAGAAAGGTGATGCATGCTCTGCCTTTTCCAATCATGTTCTGCATATTTTCCTGTTTTGACAAAGAACAGTGGTCCTTCAGCCAAATGCATTTATATCATCCCGTCAGATGAGCGTGTGTAAAAATCTGCTTTCAATTAATACACAATGATTTATTCTTTAAGAGCTCTGCATGGGAACAGTGAGGGGGATTAGAAAAATAAATCACTGCTCAAAGTTTGAGTTATTGCTGTTTGATGTATTTTGTTGGCGTTGATCTACAAAGCGAGACTCGCTCATGCCTGCGAGCTCTGCCCGGGCTTAAAAGGCTTCTTCAGAGATGCAGATTCTCCATATTAATTGTTTTACACTTAATGAACTTTTATGAGGGTCTGTAAAAATTTCAAAAGGAACTTAAAATATCTTGAGTTCAAGTACTTGCTTAATGGGTTATTTCAACCACAAACAGGGTCGATGTGCAAAAGGGAAGTGGGAGGTGTCACGGGTAAATATGTTACTAATTAAAATGTGAATATTCAGTAATGAGTGGATAGTGTTTGTCACGTGTGTGAGTTAGGAATGACAGGATAGAAAAATCTACAAAAGCCCCTCTGATTTGGTAAAATATGTATTTTTGCATGAGCAGAAAAGACAGTGGAGCAAAATATGAAGCACTCAATATTTAATGGCTTTGCAGAGTGCCCAAGGCCAGTTTGAATTTAATAATGTGGGTTCACTTGATATATTTTTGAAAATGCCTATTGATTTATTCCACCTGGGCTGAAAAATGCATTCCACTTCTGAGCGGCTTTGCAAGAGCAATCTAATTGAAATCGTACGGTGGCCAAAAGTGTTAAATCGCATGGATAGATAGAACAAGAAAGCGAAGATCTGAAGTGTTACACAAATGGATGTGGTAAATAATGACTCTTGCCACATTTATTTTTCTTTAATGGAAAATAAACCTTATTTTAGAAGCTTGATTCATCTGTGGAATAAAAATATCTCACAATTTGGAACACAGAATAGCGACGTATACACAGAATTCAGAAAAAAAAATTAGAATTGTGAGACATCTTGCAATTGCGATTTTATATCTTAAAATTCAGTCTTCTTAGAATTGAGTTTATATCTTGCCATTTTGAATTTATATCTCACAATTCTGAAAAATAATTCAGTTCTCAGAATTGTGAGAAAGGAGCCAGAATTGTGAGATAATGAGTCCCAATTACCTTTTCAATTTGGGCTTCCATCCCTTTTTTTTTCCCCTTCACATCATTTTATAATAGCATTGTGTAATATCTTACCTCACCAGACGATGGCGCTCTTAAGGGGACAGGTCACCAAAATGTCTGTCATCACTTACTCACCCTCAGGACTTTTCCAAACCTGTATGACTTTCTTCTGTGGAACATAACAGATAATTAGACAAATCAAATATAGTCAGTGGGATACAGTGTTATTTTGGACCCCATTGATATGCACTGAATAGCCAAAAACAGTTCTTTAGAATTGTCTACGCCATTTGGGAAAAAACAAACAGGTGTAAACAAAACAACAAAAAATGACTGGAGGATGTTTTACAAGAAAAAAGTATTTGAGTTTTTCTACTCAAAAATATCACATTTAAGTAGATGTAATTTCTGAATGAAAACTATTTCTACACCAAATATTTTTTCCCCCCAAAGTGTATTTGCAGAAAACAAAGGGTTTGGAATGGCACGAGGATGAGTAAATCATGACATAAATATCTAATAATGCAGCCAGTATTCTCAAGCAATCGGGCTGCAAATTGCTCTTTTTCAATTTAATAGTTAATTTTTTTTTCATTGTTCCATTATTGTTGTGCATTAGTGGTTTATATGGAAACTAAAAGGATCCAAACAGGTAGCTGAACAAGTGCACCTTTGAAGACTGAAGGTAAACCTGGAAACAGTTAACCACACTCCCCCGAAGCGACGGCGAGCCAAAACCATTGCCGCATTTTTCCAACGACAGCTATGCAATCGAGCAAAGGATTTTCTCAGACAATGAGGCACCTAAAATTTTAAACGGCTGTTTGATAAGGTATCCAGTACAGGCGCCTCACCCCAGTCTACATCTGACTGCCCAGCGAGAGGCCTGCAAGGGTGAGCTAAGGGAACGAGCAAACACCTAACTGCACAAAACAAACAAAACCAAATTGTTTTCCTTCACAGAATGCAGCTGGATAAGGTAATTAATGTCAAAAGTGTGTGTTTTTTTTTTTTTTAACAAATCAAATGTTCACAAAGAGGAAAAATGTTTGATTATTCAATATACAAAGCAAATAGAAATTCTCACTTTGCTAGACCCCAGGTTTGAAAGCACAATTACAAATGTTTTACAACAATATAAAGAACGCTCTGTTCTTGAATTCAGTCGCACATACTAACTCAGACCTAAGTTTAGGAGCCTTTCCTCAGGGAAAAAAGTGAGTTTATGGGGAATGATGTCTTGGCACAAAACGCTCAATTTCACATCTGTGGCACTGGATCAGAAGAGCTTGGACTGATTTTAATGTGCATTTCCAGAGGCATGCCTTTCCACACAGTAAGTTTAGTTTTGATAAATGGAAATGTCCAAGATCAACACAACTATGGAGCCAGAAACTGATGTCATGTAGAAATATGAAGCTCAGAGGAGAAAACAACTTGACTCACAGGAACCAAACAAGACAGCAAGAGAAAAACATTTTCTTGACCATGGAGCAGATTTTTAATAGACTTAACTAATGAATGTCAGAGAAATTTCTGTCTAAACCAACTGATATTTCTTTTATATGAATTTTAATACAAACAAAAAGAAATGATTTTATCTTTTGATTTATTATCCAGAAAAATACTAAAAATAGACAGACTCCACAAACCTTACAGTATGGGAATTACTGGTGGTTGGCCATGTGCAGGTTAGCTTATAGTAAAGAAATCTGCTCGATCAGCAGGATCATACACTTGCATGCTACAACAGACAATCATATCAGGCCCAGAACTGAAATCCAGCATGTGAAGTTGAATGGATAGTCAGCACAAAAGTGTTGTTCATGTAGAAGCAGAAATCTCCTTTTTCAATGTCTCTGAAGAGTGATATGACAATGAAGACTGATTTCCTCCTTACAGCATCAGATGTGGTTCATGGGAATGTCACTGCTGAAAATTAACTGCTTAAAGGGATATTTCACTCAAAAAAATGAAGGCATTATTTCTTCATCCTCATGTTATTTTTTCCCTCTTTAATGGACAGATTTTATGAACAGAAAAAGACCTATGCAATAATCCTTTATGTCGTAGAACAACATGAGGATGAGGATTTAACGACAGTTTGCATTTCCAAGTGAACTATTCCTTTAAAAGTCCATGAAAGAATAAAAAAAAGTTATTTCTTCTGGAAAAATCCCATGATGGATGGCTGTTTTGTAGGTTTGTTAGCAGTAGAGGTCTTCTTCTGACCCTTTTCTTTTTTCTCTTCCTCTCTTTTTCCAAATGACTGCTTGAGTGAGCTCGAGTCTTTGGCTTGACTGTTGGGTTCATGCTCCTCTTCACTCTCAGAGTAAGACTCGCTCACATAACCCTTCTCGGTCACTAGGAAAACAGAAACATTGGTTATTCATTGTCAAGATGCATGTGGTGAATATAAGTGTCTGGTTTGGGGTCTATATATACACACTTGGATTTACTCTGTCACAGTGATTTTGCAAAGTTGCCATTCTTTTGGGCTAAAAGAAAGAGCCTTAGGCAGCATAATTAATATTAACAGCCTCCACATTGTGCTTATTATAATGTCTTAAATTACTGCCTCTGTAGACAACACACTTGGTTTTAGAACAATACACATTCCTGGCTACGCTATAAATCTTGGTCTGGTCAATCATGTATAATAACAACAAACAAATAAAGAAAAAATAAACATATGAATTTGGTTACCATAAAAAAAAAAAAAATCCACTTCAAAGAGTTTTTGTGCTGAACAGACAACTGGCATTAAGGAATGTGTAATATTAGACACAGTGCTAAGTACAAAAATAATACCAGTGGCGCAAAGTTATAGGAATCAAACACACATTTGTGCTTTTGGTCTTCAAACACAAAGATTTCCTCCACATAAAGTCAAAAATAATCAGAAATAAACAGTTTCAGCAAAAATAGTTTGCCAGCCATCTGTATTTCTGTCATATAACTTATGATTTACTCAGTGGTTTAAGAGTTTCTGTCAGTGCTTATAAATGATGTGCTTGTAAAAGTAAGGAGAGAGTTCAGTCAATGTTATGCACCCTGTTTAAAGAAATCTTTTATGTGAATTACCACAGAAAATAAACTTTTAAAACACTGTGCATTGTCATTTATTTCCTGTATAATAAAACAGATGAGCAGAAACAACTGTATGTGGTAACTGACATAAATGGCACAAATTCTGTCAATAAAACAATATTTGCATTTAACCTAATTGTTAAATACGAAGCATTGTTGAAATCATTATCCTTTATATTACAGATATGTTGCATTTGAATGTTCATGTACGTGGTGCAGATCAATATCAACTGATATTTGCCATTATTATCAGCAACTGCCAAACGTTTTTGTTCAACCAGCATTTATTTTGACATCGACTAGTCTTTCATTTTCAAAGCGCTGAGAATGCTTTTATATTATTATTTTTTTATTTATATTGACAAAATATGTCAAATATACACACACACATATATATATATATATATATATATATATATATATATATATATAATACAGGTGCTGGTCATATAATTAGAATATCATCAAAAAGTTGATTTATTTCACTAATTCCAGTCAAAAAGTGAAACTTGTATAATGTATACATTCATTCCACACAGACTGATATATTTCAAGTGTTTATTTCTTTTAATTTTGATGATTATAACTGACAACTAATGAAAACCCCAAATTCAGTATCTCAGAAATTTAGAATATTGTGAAAAGGTTCAATTTTAAAGACACCTGGTGCCACACTCTAATCAGCTAATTAACTCAAAACACCTGCAAAGGCCTTTAAATGGTCTCTCAGTCTAGTTCTGTAGGCTACACAACCATGGGGAAGACTGCTGACTTGACAGTTGTCCAAAGACGGTCACGACCATTGACACCTTGCACAAGGAGGGCAAGAAACAAAGGTCATTGCAAAAGAGGCTGGCTGTTCACAGAGCTCTGTGTCCAAGCACATTAATAGAGAGGCGAAGGGAAGGAAAAGATGTGGTAGAAAAAAAGTGTACAAGCAATAGGGATAACCGCACCCTGGAGAGGATTGTGAAACAAAACCCATTCAAAAATGTGGGGGAGATACACAAAGAGTGGACTGCAGCTGGAGTCAGTGCTTCAAGAACCACTACGCACAGACGTATGCAAGACATGGGTTTCAGCTGTTGCATTCCTTGTGTCAAGCCACTCTTGAACAACAGACAGCGTCAGAAGCGTCTCGAGACAAAAAGGACTGGACTGCTGCTGAGTGGTCCAAAGTTATGTTCTCTGATGAAAGTAAATTTTGCATTTCCTTTGGAAATCAGGGTCCCAGAGTCTGGAGGAAGAGAGGAGAGGCACAGAATCCACGTTGCTTGAGGTCCAGTGTAAAGTTTCCACAGTCAGTGATGGTTTGGGGTGCCATGTCATCTGCTGGTGTTGGTCCACTGTGTTTTCTGAGGTCCAAGGTCAACACAGCCGTATACCAGGAAGTTTTAGAGCACTTCATGCTTCCTGCTGCTGACCAACTTTATGGAGATGCAGATTTCATTTTCCAACAGGACTTGGCACCTGCACACAGTGCCAAAGCTACCAGTACCTGGTTTAAGGACCATGGTATCCCTGCAAACTCGCCTGACCTTAACCCCATAGAAAATCTATGGGGTATTGTGAAGAAGATGCGATATGCCAGACCCAACAATGCAGAAGAGCTGAAGGCCACTATCAGAGCAACCTGGGCTCTCATAACACCTGAGCAGTGCCACAGACTGATCGACTCCATGCCACGCCGCATTGCTGCAGTAATTCAGGCAAAAGGAGCCCCAACTAAGTACTGAGTGCTGTACATGCTCATACTTTTCATGTTCATACTTTTCAGTTGGCCAAGATTTCTAAAAATCCTTTCTTTGTATTGGTCTTAAGTAATATTCTAATTTTCTGAGATACTGAATTTGGGGTTTTCATTAGTTGTCAGTTATAATCATCAAAATTAAAAGAAATAAACACTTGAAATATATCAATCTGTGTGGAATGAATGTATACATTATACAAGTTTCACTTTTTGAATGGAATTAGTGAAATAAATCAACTTTTTGATGATATTCTAATTATATGACCAGCACCTGTATGTGTATATATATATATATATATATATATATATATATATATATATACACATATCAGCCTTATATCAGCCATCCTGCTCTCTTAAGATATTGGTATATCAGCCATCCAAAAATTTGTGGAACATTAATCAAAACTATGGAAAATGCCAACTGAAATCATACTTACCAAAGGCACCTTCTTCATCAACAAATGTGTTAGACTTCAAAACACGCCTTCTTTTCCTCCTCTTCACCTCTGAGCTCTCCTGAACGAGTCAAGAACATAATCAATGACAATTTTACTGTATGGAAAATACAAATGAGATATGTGTGTAAATTAATGACTTGTATATCTGTTAGTCACAAGAGAATAGCACACAGTGTTTTTCTTTGCAAAAAAAAAGAAAGGAAAAGCATTCTGTATGAACAGATGACTACTTTGGAATGGTCATGAATGAGTTCTCTTATGCCATCTATCGGCAGTAGCTAACTGCCCATGTTAACCTTGACCCTACTGGTTTGAGTGACATGGCATTTTGGCATGTCGAGTTTGAGGTGAGACTTCCTGTAGGAGTGTTTGGAAATTGTTTCTAAAAAAGCTAGTAATTATTGGTGTTGGTAATGCTTACTTGGTGTGAAACAGGCTCTCTCTTCACTTGTTTTTTAGGGCTGGGAGTGTGTACATTAGGCACAGGTGGAGAATCTGGCACAACTGGAAGAGGGAAGAAGAGACATATGTCAAATATAAAAGTCTTTGTGTATATTATATAATTATATATATATATATATATATAGACAGACAGACAGGCGGACAGGCGGACGGAAGAAAGAGAGAGAATAAGGGAAGAAACAATGAATGTTATCAATTAGCTTTTGTTTGTCAGAGAGCAATTTTGATATTTTATTCAGCACTCTACCCAGAGGGGGAACCTATTTCTTTGTTTTTCTTCATTTTGGGTCACAGAGCGCCTCATCTGGACTGATTCAAATCTGCCAAGCATGACGTGAGCCTTCCCTTCCCATTTTTTCCCCCTATCTCTTTCCTACCCTCATCATCACTGCTGTCTGGCTGGGGCTTCTTTATCCGCCGTCTCTTCTTCTGCTGGCTCTCTGTTTTCTCATCGTCACTGTCCACAACCTCAGGGCGCTTTGTTTTACTTGGAGGAAGCATATGTAGCTTTTAGTTCACATTTATGAGATGAGTATATATACATACAAGTATAAATAAATTAAATAATGTATAAATAAAAATTTACTTCAAAATGGAAAAAAGTAAACCTTACTTCCGAGTGTCTTGTGATTCAACCTTCAAAGCACTGGACACTTTGGACTGTTCCTCTTTAATGTCAATCTCAGATTTGGCAGACGTCTGTGACTTTGCAGTAGCCGATGCTGTAGAGCTGCCGTCCATCTCTTCTTTAATGCTTTTGTTAGGTTCTTCTTCACTTTTTTCTAAATTTCACAGGAAAATGTTTTGTTTGGTTTACTTTGTTACGCTTTGTTTCTTGCATTTTTTTTGGCAGACAAGAAAGAAAAACACTCACTTTGGGCAGACTTCCCAAAGAAGTTACTCATCGGGTTCGCTTTGGAGGCTGTTTTGCTTTTTGATGTTTCAGCCTACAACATATGAAACCATTATAAATTTCACACACAGTCTTGTGTTCCATCAACATTAAACTATAGAGTTACACCCTTACCAGAGAAGAATCGTCTTTCTGCTCTGTTTTCACTTCCTTGCTGGATTCTTGGCTCTTAGAAGCCTTTTTGCTTGCAAACATTCCCATGATGCCTGCTGGCTGCTTAGCACTGGGTTTGGAGGTAGCTGAAGTGTTTTCATTCAAGCCAGGTTTACTGATTTCCTTCTCCGCTGGAGGGACCAAAGACATCTCTTGAGCTCTTTGCAGCTCCTTAGAAGACATAGGGACCGCCGCACCACAACGTATAGCGCTGTACCTGAGGAAAGACCAGAAATATTAGATGCGTCACAACTTTAGCATATGATGCATGCACGTGACATTACAGGTTATATGAGCATCACTTACTTGTTGCAGTTTTTTAGGTTCTCCTTAACAGCATCATAATCTGTATTGTAAAGTGGTGAACTATCCTTCAGCTCGGCTCTCTGCACACTGTACACATGCACACTGATGGTCACGTCCATCTTTGCTTTAATAGCTGTTAAAAAAAAATCCTCTACTGAATATATAAAAATGGAAATCACATTTTTTACTTCCTATATTTCCCCCTTTTACAGTATATAATAAAATAAAATTTTATTTGTATAAATAATGCAGAATAAAAAAAAATATATTTATATATATATTTCATTAATATATTTTAAATTATAAAAACTAGCTATAAGAAGAAATATAAGATCACCTATGTGAGATTAGAGAAGCCTAACATTTTTTAACCCCAGGATTATGCATTTTTGCCTAGTATTAATGCTTTTTGTTGTAATTTACAGATATAAATATGGTAATCTTACCATCAAGCTTGTCCTCACGTACTACTGACACTTTATGGCACTAAAAGCAATGGAAAACATTCAACTGCAGATCTCAAAGTAATGATTATTCGGGAAACTTTAATTTCACAAAGGTTAAGCAATTATCAGATCTCAACCCTTACCGTACTACCATTCTCAACACACTTCCCAGATACAAGGTAGGTGGCATGAAGAGGAATCCTTGAACTTTCATTGCGTTTCTGCTGCAGGTAATGATACAACATTCTGCAAAAATGTTACATGAACATTAGTGATTCAAACAGATCATGAAATGCGTAAATACAAAATGTGGTGTCAATAAAAAGGACAGGACTAACTGTTTTGCTGTGTTGACGTGGACTCCAAGAGTTAAACTGAGCCATTTGTAGGTGACCTGCAAAAATCAAAATATAAACGCTGAATAGTTGATAATGCAGCTAATAACTATTACTTACTGTAGACTGAATAATTGACATCTGATAACTATAAATCTCATAATTTGTATCTTTAACTACACGTTAACAGTCAGCCAGTAAATAAACCGAGTTCTCACTAGCATTAAGTAACGTTATAACGTTAGTACTTTTTTTGTTCGCTTAGAGTCGGATTTGATGAAGTTAAGATGCAACATGTGATCTCGCGCATGTGTTTGATTCACTAAAAATAACCAACTCATAAGTGTCATTCGGAAAACAGACTACACAGAAAAAAAAAAATGTTAACGGAAAGAAACGGCACGAAAATCATTCGGTACCGGTATTTTTCGTGGTCCCCAACCCTGAACAGTCAAGTAAACAAGCATGCAGCCACATGAAAGCATTTTGGTATATCAACCGACATTTTACATTTACGATGACAAGAACGATATCATTATAAAACACGACTTACAATCTTATTTTGATCATTGACAAATTCGTCAATATTGTCTAAATACAGGTCATCCATATCCGGACCGACTGGCTGCTACTCCAAGTTTACGCTTGCGATTGAAAGAGTCGCCAAACGCGGGAACTGCTGCTGAACCACATTTACTTCCGGTCACGTGGGCTAGAGCGTCGAATAGCAGAGACAACACTGCACAACACAACGTGTATTCGTTTTTTATCATGCTTACGCCACCTGTATTTTATCATAGCCTGAGTCCCAATGTGATATTAGTTATTTCAATACTATTTAGGGCAGATAGGGTGGATAGTATTCTCATTGGGATGCAAGGATAGACTGGTAGTAGGTTTGCAGCTATTTCAATTGCTTGCAGGTTCTTGTATGTTCTTTTTATTCCACGAGCTCTTGTAATCCTTAAGAAAAACTACCATGGTAAGCGTGATACCTGTCATAATTCCTATAAATAACTTGAAATATCTGTAACTTACTAACAGTTTTGTTACTACTGTAACTAAAACAATCCAACAAGCGTTCAGATTTTGTATTTTGTTTTATTTTTATTTTTTTTTGCTTTAATTTTTGTTTTATTTTACAGTGGTGCCAAGTAACATTTTTTTTTTATTGTAGCAACAATAACCGTTGTAACTATTTTGTTATTATTTTTTATTAATCTTATAATTTATTACGTTATAATTTCATAAATATTATTATTATATAGTTTGGTTATTTGAAGTTATGTATAGGTATTTGGCAGAATCTATATGGTTATCTTGGTAAAGTTTTAATGTATTATTTAAAATGGCACTTGTTTTTTTTTTTTTTTACCCATTTTGCAAAAACAGTTTGTCTTGTCAGTTTTTGGGTGCCTTACACTGAAACAAAGATCTTTTTTTTCAGAAACTTGTTTCATCAAATGTCTGTTGGAAACAAAAATATTTTTCTCAAAATAATTATTTGAAATAACTTATTACCTTAGCTGCTCAAATGAATAACCTGTTTGTGTTGTGCAAGCCACTTAAGCACGGATTGTCTACCTTTAGTTTCAGTTATAGTTGACAACCAACTGATTTTTTTAAATAATTTTTTTTCTTCTTCTCATCCTAGGTCATATTACAAATTCATTGTCTTCGAGAACAGGTTTTAAAAGCCTTAGAATCACAAATTCACAGAGAGGTAAACAATAGCCCATTAGTTTTATTATTGCATCAGTGCTGTATTATATATTCAGACAAAATAACAGTCCATCAGAAGACCTAAAGGCAACTATTCCACGTAGTAAACTGTATGGTTCGCCTTAACATGATGTTTTGAAATTCTTGATCATCAGATGCTATTAGATGACAATCAGTGTTATATACAAGACCATTTAAAATATGTTAATCCTTAAGGTATCTCCATGCACATGATCCCAAATCAAACATGCAGGTATGTGATGAGTTAAAGCAGAGAGTTATCATAGGTAAGGCTGGATTCACATAGTAGACTTTTGAGGAACATCATTTCCAGTTCTCAAAGAAAATGTGATACACAGCACCTGAAAAAAAGGAAAAATAGAAGTATATTTTAATATAGTTCATAACTGATATGACAGATTATTGCTATGATATTAGGCATATACCAGAACTTACAAGAATCCCTTGCCACAGCCTAAGGGTCCAAAGTAAAGCTCAGAAGGCAGACACACTCCTTGTCTGCAAACTCCACTGAGACTTGCACAGCTCCAGGGAAATGACGCAGCCTCATTCTCTTTGCCTTAGACAGAAATGAAATGCTTTATCACTGAAAGATCCAGTAAAATGAACCTACAGTGATTTGGAGCCATGAATCCATGATTTTTATCCATGAGTTTTGCTGTTCAAGATTTCCCAGTTTTAGCTTTACACAAGCACTTATGCCTTAAATAAAAAGTTAGTCAATTAAAACACTTCTATCATTAAATGCAAAAAACCCAAAACTTACAGTGCAGTGCTAATACGACAAGGACAAGCAAGACAAGTATACTCTGAGGTTTCATGTTGGTATCTTCGGATGATGATGGCACTCCCAGTACGTTTCCGCAGTACTCTGGTCAGACTCGGTCTTATTTTCTAAGTGAAGGAGGAGTGACCCAAATGAAGCCACTCCAATCAGACTTTCAGTTAACAATTGAGTTATGTAGCAGAATGAATGGACATACTGTTCTTAATCCTATTTGGTGTAATCAGAAAATACCAAAGCATAAGAGTACCATCACGTGTTTGAGGCTGCTGCAAATTATCATCGTAAAAAAAAATCTTCACCTGATCTGAAACACATGTTTATCCTTACAGCTCTAATTTTTAGGTGTCTTAACAATCTTGAGGATCCTCACATTGCAGAGATGCTGGTCTCTATAGTGGACTCTTGTCTGAATATATGCCAGTGTGGTGAAACACAAAAAATACAGTGATATTGAAATTTTAGTTTTGAGGATAAAATTCACAAAAACTGATCCTAATGTTACCGAGGAGAAAAAAGTGCACTTCCATAATGTACTTAAAGTGCTCACACACTAATTTTGTACTTAATATGCTAAAAATATTCGTTCGTACTTCTTAAGATAATGTAGTACACTTGAACCCACTAGTGTGTGAAAGATTGGTTTAAGTGGTGACTAAATACATTTTTTTTAATACAGAGAAAGTATGTTAAAAGCACATTTTAGTTCATATTCATGGTGTCCCAAATTTTTTGAGGCACATTTGAGTACACTTAGATGTTTTTAAGATTATTTTAAGTACTAAATAATAATTTATAGTAAGTACAAAATGAGTGCATGAAAATAGAGCACTTTAAGTACATTATGGAAGTGCACATTTTTTTTTTTTTTTGCCTGGGTATATTTTTGAACCATATGATCGAACATATAGAAACACTTTTTAAGATAACACACATATTAGTATAATTGGAATTTTTACACAAAACCTTATAGTTCTGACCCTTTTGAAAACTGTCTTGCTGTATCAACTATATGTAAAGCAAATATTACAATAATATTTCATTTCCAATAACGTAGTTAATGTATATTTAATTTTAAATGAAATAAAAAACAAAACAAAAGTTCTTTGGAATGAAGAAATGGCTCAGTTGCATGATATATATAGTTAATAAATGTCAACTTTAAATTACAAATATATTTTAAATGTATATAATACATTTAGTTTGCAGTTGTTATTATATTTAGCATGCACTGTATGTGATCTACCCACGCATTATTATTTAAGATGTAATCTTCTTATGCCCTATATTTTCAGATTCAGTTTAATCAATGATAGGCATTAGCAAATAACAATAATGGACCAGTATTCAATCTTTTAGACTTTGATTTGCCAGTAATCTTACAGAAATTGGGGGTGGCATATAGGTTTTTTAACCAGAAGATGGCACCAAAGTGTTACTTTGATATGTTTGACAGTTTCAGTGTTCCATTGTCCATAACATCCTATACAGATCCACTACTATATAAGAACCATTGTTTTAATGCATGTGACACAGACTTGCTTTGTCGGCTTTTATAGAACAAAAGATATCCAGTGTCAAATGCTAAGACACAAGCACTTATATAAATATACATATACTTCTCTCAGCTATTAAAATCATGTAACATAAATAATAATAAAATAATAACACTAATCATCCAAAATAAGTGAAACGTCACAGTGATGCATCATGACATGAGACAAAAAAGCAGTCAGCACTAAATTAAAATAGTGAATACTACAAGATATTAATTCTTAAACTTTGTAAAATATACAATATTTTTGCCCTTACTGGTCTTAGGTTAATACCATATATTATAGGATTGACAACAGGGGGAACAATCAGGTATAACAGACAAAAAGGTATATAACTTACGAGACAATGTTTTTGCTCTTAATTCTGTCTGGGAAGAATAAAAGAAAGAACATGCTATGTAGTTCAGAAAGGTAATCAAGTGTGGCATACATGTGCTGAAGAACTTCTCTTGATTTACTTTAGATCTTCTACAAGCTAGAATTATTTTAAAGTAGGAAATCCAGTAAAGACAGTTATCGAGGCATACATCCACCCATTAAAAATCCCATATGAAATATCTTCTTTGCAACCAAGATTAACCAAGGACAGGTTTTCACAGAAAAGTTTATCTATGTCATGTCTGCAAATAGGGTGTTTTTTAGCCACCAAAATGGCCATTATACTTGCAAAACAAGGAAATATCCAAGTAAAAGTCACCAGACTCCGCACAGTAAAAGGTGACATGATACTAGGATAATGTAAAGGTCGACAGATCGCTATGTACCTATCAATTGCCATGACACTTAAATTTGATAATTCACCAACTGCATAGACAATAATGACTATACCTTGGACAATACATTCCTCAAGTGAAATCCTGTTTGTTTCCGTGAGTAAATATACCAAAGCCCGGGGATAAAACCCTGTAGTTCCACACAGATCATTAACACACAGATTACACAAGAAAATGTACATGGGCTCATGCAGTGCTTTCTCAAAAGCAATAATCATAATCAAGGTGGCATTCAGAACAATAGTCAGAAGGTAACCTGGAAGCGCAAAAGAAAAAACTATGATCCTGCTGGTCCAGTCCCACTCATTCAGAGCTGTGACAGTGAGAATATGGGAAGAGGAGATGTTTTCCATTTTTTTTCAAAATCTGACTCCAGATCAAACAAGACTGACACAAACGATGTAGAATTTCTTATGTGTCCAGTCTTGTGTATCTGTTGGAAGACTTCAGATTAAAATAGAGTTATAAGCAGTATGTTGTATTAAAATGTCTTGAAGGGCTGTAAGGTTTGGAGAAGGCCTTTGAACACCTCTTTTAGAGATCCATCCTGCATTCTGCTCATAGCTCGATGAGGGAACTTTATATACAGTCAGATACGCAACATCATAATGATCTAACAGTCCTTTGATAATTCAGAAATAATCATAGAATGCAAACTTGACCTTGAAGTGTTTTAGATGACTTTATCCTGCTGGAATTCTGAAGCAACTGAAATGGAGGTCCAGCAGAAACACTTTAACTAAAATAGTACTATTTATGATGAACTGTAGCTGAACTAATTGTTAATTTTAGGACCCTTTAAATGTTCCTCAGGGACACTTCTAAATACCAGAGATTTTCAATATAACCACAACCTTTACCATAAAAACCGTCAATGTGGATTGTGAAATTTGAATGTTTGGGCCCTCTAAAATTATTTTACCAAAGTTGTAAATAAATATGGAGTATATTTTACATAAAAATAATATTTCAGACTTTTTATTTCCAAACTTTTCTCTTAATTCTCGTAATGTTACTTGCTGGTAATTACTTGGTAGTTATTTGTGAAATTTTACCGTTTCTGAATGAAAATTGTTTCAAAGTAAATTCTACACCATTTTTTATCCGTTGTATCAGTTATTGGGAACTTTAATGCAGGAATCTCATCAATTAAATATTTTCTTGAAAATATTTACAATTCTGCTTTACTGAAACGCTTCAGAAATATCCTTAAATTTTCCTGCATGTATTCACTGTATGTGAGCTACATACATTGTTTTTGAGGTAAATATTTTTTTTATATTTGACCTTTAATTTGAGGGTATTCTCATCAAAATTGGAGGAAAGGTTAAGGAATTACAGCTCTTTAATATGCACATTCCCCTTTTCAAGGGACCATACAGTAAGTAATTGGACAGTTGACTCAAAAGCAGTTTCATGGACAGATGTGCTCTATTCCTTCATAATTTCTACATTAATTAAGCAGGTAAAATGTCTGGAGTTGATTCTAAGTGTGCCATTTGCATTTGGAAGCTGTTGCTGTGAACCCACACCATGCGATCAAAGCATCTCTCCATACAAGTGAAACATACAATTGTTAGGGATTAAAATGAAATAAATCCATCAGAGAGATAGCAGGAACATTAGGAGTGGCCAAATCAACAGTTTGGTACTTTCTGAGAAAAAATGAACGCACTAGTGAGCTCAGCGACATAAAAAGGCCTGGATGTCCACGAAGGACAACAGTGGTGAATGATTGGAGAATCCTCTCCATGGTAAAGAAAAATCCTTTCACAACATCCAGCCAAGTGAAGAACACTCTCCAGGAGGTAGGTGTGTCACTGTCAAAGTCTACAATCAAGAGAAGACTTCAAAAGAGCAAATACAGAGGGTTCACCACAAGGTGCAAACAAGGCCAGATTAGACTTTGCCAAAAAACATCTAAAAAAGCCAGACCACTTCTGGAAAAGCAGTTTTTTGGACGGCTGAAATTAAGGTCAACCTGTACCAGAATGACGGGAAGAAAAAGTATGGAGAAGGCTTGGAACAGCTCATGATCCAAAGCATACAACATCATCTGTGAAACATGGTGGAGCGGTCTGATGGCATGAGTGTGCATGGCTTCCAGTAGCACTGGGTCACTGGTGTTTAGTGATGACGTGACAGAAGACAGAAGCAGCCGGAAGAATTCTGAAGTGTATAGGGATATACTCTCTGCCCAGATTCAGCCAAATGCACAAAGTTGATTGGACGGCACTTCATAGTACAAATGGACAATGACCCAAAACATACAGCAAAAGCAACCCAGGAGTTTTTGAAGGTAAAAAAGTGGAAAGTTTTGCGATGGCCAAGTCAATCTCCTGATCTCAACCTGATTGAGCATGCATTTTACTTGCTGAAGACAAAACTAAAGGCAGAAAAACCCACAAACAAACAACAACTGAAATCAGCTGCAGTAAAGGCCTAGCAAAGCATCACAAAAGAGGAAACCTGGTCTTTGGTGATGTCCATGAGTTCCAGACTTAAGGCAGCCATTGCCTGCAAAGGGTTCTCAACAAAATATTACAAATTAACATTTTATTTATGATTATATTTATTTGTACAATTACATTTGAGCCCCTGAAAATGGGGGGACTGCGTATAAATATGGTTGTAATTCCTAAGCATTTTATGTTATATTTTTGTTCAACCTCTTGAATTAAAGCTTAAAGTCTGCACTTCAATTTCATCTTGATTCTTTCATTTTAATTCTATTCTGGTGGCATACAGAGCCAAAATTATGAAAATTGTGTCAGTGTCCAAATATATGTGGACCAAGTATTTCTTAGCTATATCATGTGACATTAATAGTACTCAAACAATACATTATCCTGTTTAAATAACATTATATGAGTACACACTTGCTTCTGCAGCTCAAAATAAAACTTTTATCATTGCCACGTTTAATGAAGCATCGCTGTGATGCATCAGTGATCATGACAAAAAAATCAGCACTAAATTATTTATAACAGTGAATACTACAAGTTATTATTCCTTGAAATTTGTATATATATATATATATATATATATATATAAATGGATTGTGAAATACGTGAATGTTTGTGTCCCCTATCAGTTACACTGGCAGAAATCCCAGAGACAAATATTTGCTGAAGCCACCCATCATTCTATTTTTCATAGGTATTTTTTCTCATCCTTCTTTCCCCATTTTTTAAAATATATATTTTTAAGGATATCTCGCATGCACGTAGTCTACCCAAAGGTATGGTTTGTAACATCATCTTCTTGCACTGAAACTTTCAGATTCAGTTTAATGAGTGATAGGCATCAGAAAATAACAATAATGGACCATCTAGAATGGCATTCAGTCCTTTGGATTTTGGTTTGCCAGTAGTCTTACAAAAATCTTGGTAGGCATATAGGCTTTTAACCAGATGGCGGCACCAAAGTGTTACTTTGATACTTTTGATAGAATCTTTGTTCATAGCATACTATACAGATCCACTATATTTACGAGACCCATTGTTTTAATGAATGTGACACAGGCTTGCTTTGTTGGTTTTAATAACACAAAAAATATCCAGTGTCAAATGTTAAGACACAAGCACGTGTATAAATATACATAAGCCTATACATATACTTCTTTCAACCATTACATCATGTAACATGAATAGTAAAGCTTAAAGAATAAATTATCATGTATAAATAACATTATATTAACATCTCAAAAGAAAAATAATGTTTTAGTGAAAGGTCAGAGTAATGCATCGTTAGAAAAAAATCAGTCGGCACTGAATTATAACAGTGTATCCTACAAGTTCTTAATCCTTAAACTTCGGAAAATACACAGTATTTTTACCCTTATTGGACCTAATTTTATACCATATATTACAGGATTGACAAACGGGGGAACAATCAAGAATATTACAGTGAACAAAGTATATAACATGCTAGGCAATGTTTTTGCTCTTAATTCTGTCTGGGAAGAATCAAAAAAAACACAGGCTATGTAGTTCAGAAAGGTAATCAAGTGTGGCATACATGTGCTAAAGAACTTCTCTTGATTTACTTTAGATCTTCTACAAGCTAGAATTATTTTAAAGTAGGAAATCAGAACAAAACCAATTAAGACAATAGCAGTGGCATACATCCACGCATTGAAAATCCCATTTAAATGATCTTGTTTGCATGCAAGATTGACCAAGGACAGGTTTTCACAGAAGAGTTTATCTATGTCATGTCTGCAAAAAGGGTGTTTCATAGCAACTAAAATGGCCATTATACTCAGAAAGCAAGGATATATCCAAATAAATATCACCAGGCTCCTCACAGTAAAAGGTGACATAATACTGTGATAACGTAAAGGTCGACAGATCGCTATGTACCTATCAATTGCCATGACACTTAAATTTGAGAATTCACCAGCACCATAAACAATGATGATAAGACTTTGTACAATGCATTCCTCGAGTGAAATCCTGTTTGTTTCCATGAGTAAATATACCAAAGCCCGGGGATAAAACCCTGTAGTTCCACACAGATCATTAACACACAGATTACACAAGAAAATGTACATGGGATCATGCAGTGCTTTCTCAAAAGCAATAATCATAATCAAGGTGGCATTCAGAACAATAGTCAGAAGGTAAACAGGAAGCGCGAAGGAAAAAAATATGATCCTGCTGGTCCAGTCCCACTCATTCAGAGCTGTGACAGTGAGAATATGGGAAGAGGAGATGTTTTCCATTTCTTCTCAAAATCTGACTCCAGATCAAACAAGACTGACACAAACGATGTAGAATTTCTCCTGCATTCAATCTTGTGTATCTTGTTATGCTGTCGGAAGATTTCAAATCATCTAAAATAGAGTTATAAGCAGTATGTTGTATTAAAATGGCTTGAAGGGCTGTAAGGTTTGGAGAAGGCCTTTGAACACCTCTTTTAGAGATCCATCCTGCATTCTGCTCATAGCTCGATGAGGGAACTTTATATACAGTCAGATACGCAACATTATAATGATCTAACAGTCCTTTGATAATTCAGAAATAATTATAGAATGCAAACATGACCTTGAAGCGTTTTAGATGACTTTATCCTTCTTTGAAGCAACTGATGATTTCAGGAAATGGAGGTCCAGCAGAAACTTTTTAACTAAAAAAAACTCTTTAACTAAAATAATACTATTCATTCTAGATGAACTGTAACTGAACTAAATTTTAATTTTAGATCCTTTAAATGTTTCTGGACTCTCCTAAATACCATTAAATACAACTGCAAACTTTACTATAAAAAGTCTTACAATGTGGATTGTAAAATTTGAATGTTTGGGTCCTCTAAAAATTATTCCCCAGAGTTGTCAATAAATATTACTGGAGTGAACTTTACATGAAAATAATATTGGCTGATTGTGATTTCACTTTTTAAACTTTAGTTAGTGTGTAATGTTGCTGTTTGAGCATAGACAATATCTGCAAATTTACAACGCTGAAAGTTCAACTCAAACGGACATTGTCTTTTAAAATTATGGCAGTTTACTGCCTACAAATACAGCTGGTAGGGACTACAAGGAGTTACTTCCCAGGTTGGTGACATCATAAACCCAGAAATTTACATAAACCCCGCCCCCGGGAACATGCAACAAAGGGTGCATGTCCAATTGTGCTGTCCAATCACTCCTTTGTGCGTCCTGGGTGCTGTGGATCGGTGTCATGCTCTCGTGCTCGGGCAGACACTGCTCTCTGGGAAAAAGGAGATGCATAGCGTTAGTAACGGAGTCTTCTGGAGATCTCTCTCCCCAACATGCGGGCTACAGCGGCTTTTAAAGCAGTGGCTGACGAGCCTCAGCTGTGACCGGTCTGCCCGTGATGAGGGTGCACAGGTGTTTCTCCTCCGTTTCCAGGGCGACGCTGACGAGCGCTCGGGACACGCGTCACACTCCCCCCCCCTAAGCGTTGTCCTGGTCCTGCGAAACAACGGGGAAAGTGAGGGTGGGTGGGAGGTGAACCCTGACAGACCTGCGAAAGCTGCCCAAATCCGGGAGAGTCCATCGGCGTTGGCGTTAGCTGTTCCCGCCCGATGTCGTACGACGAAGTGGAAGTCCTGGAGCGCCAGGAACCAACGAGTCACCCGTGCGTTGGTGTCCTTTGCTCGAGCCATCCACTGTAAGGGAGCATGGTCAGTGATAAGGGTGAATTTTCGCCCGAGGAGGTAATACCTGAGCTCCAGGACTGCCCACTTGACGGCCAACGCCTCCCTCTCGACCGTGGCATAACGGCGTTCTGCCGGGGTCAGCTTTCGGCTGATGTAGATCACCGGGTGTTCCTCACCGTCCACTACCTGGGAGAGGACGGCTCCCAGCCCGGTGTCGGATGCGTCCGTCTGTAAGAGGAAGGGACAGCTGAAGTCTGGGGCTCGTAGGAGGGGCTCTGAGGTGAGTGCCGCCTTCACTCGCTGGAACGCCAGGTCCGCCTCGAGGCTCCACGGTGTTTTCTCCGGCTGTCCCTTCCGGGTCAGGTCTGTCAGGGGAGCTGCTAAGGAGGAGAAGTTAGGGATAAAACAGCGGTAGTACCCTGCCAACCCCAAAAAGGCCCGTACCTGCGTTTTAGTGGTGGGTCGTGGAGCTGAGAGGATCGCCGCCACTTTCTTTTCCTGGGGTTTAATCATACCACGACCCACTTGGAACCCCAGGTACTTAGCTTCGAATAGGGCGAGGTGACATTTCCGGGGGTTGGCAGTTAGTCCAGCCCGGCGTAACTCCATCAGCACCCTCCGCAACCGTTCCAGATGTTCTTCCCAGCTCTCCGAGTGGACTATGACGTCATCCAGATAAGCGGCCGCGTAGGCCTGGTGGGGCCGCAACAGGATGTCCATTAACCGTTGGAAGGTGGCTGGGGCCCCGTGCAGGCCAAAGGGAAGAACCCGGTACTGCCAGTGACCGCTAGGGGTCGAGAAGGCGGTCTTTGGTTTGGCGTTCTCCGTTAGCGGCACCTGCCAGTAACCTTTGGTGAGGTCCAGGGTTGAGATGTACCGGGCTCTCCCCAGACGGTCTATCAGCTCGTCTACCCGCGGCATTGGATAGCCGTCAAACTCGGAGACCTCGTTTAAACGACGGAAGTCGTTACAGAAGCGGAGGGTGCCATCAGGCTTCGGGACCATGACGATCGGGCTGGACCACGGGCTGCGAGATGGTTCAATTACCCCTAACTTCAGCATCTCCTGTACTTCCTCCTCGATGGCGTGTCGCCGAGCCTCTGGAACACGATAGGGCCGCTGCCTAACTATGACTCCTGTTGGCACGCGGACGTCATGCTGGAGGACGTTGGTCCGCCCGGGGAGGGGGGAGAACACATCGGAGAACTGACTGACGAGATGGTTCAACTCCTTTTTCTGGGCAGCCGAGAGGTGGGGGTTGACGTCGACAACCACGGGATCTGCGGTGGCAAGGGCAGACAGCTGAGATCTAGTCCCGA